>JACXGI010000299.1:135001-154579 GCA_016801175.1 Esox masquinongy
ATGAGGAGACGGGAAGGGATGAGGAGACTGGAAGGGATGGGGAGACTGGAAGGGATGGGGAGACGGGGAGGGATGAGGAGACGGTGAGGGATGAGGAAACAGGGGGAGGGATGAGGAAACAGGGGGAGGGATGAGGAGACGGGGAGGGATGAGGAAACGGGGAGGGATGAGGAGACGGGAGGGATGGGGTGATGGGGGAGGGATGGGAAGACGGGGAGGGATGAGGAGATGGGGGAGGGATGAGGAGATGGGGGAAGGATGGGGCGATGGGGGAGAGATGTGGAGACTGGGGGATGATGAGACGGTGAAGGATGGAGATACGGGAAGGATGGTGTGTGTGTGTAAGGGTGTGGGTGTGTGTGCTCAGAGGAACAGGGGCAGGGGGTGTCCTCAGCCTAAAACCTCAGTCAGGCGCAAGCGTCCTCATTCCACCTCTAATGAGACTGGTCTCTCTCTTTTTTTCTCTCCTCACAGACTTTCTGACATCCATTTCTCTCCACCACACATTGTGTTCATCCCTTCGTCCTTCCACCCCTCCATCTGCCTGTTCTCCAAATATGTGACGTGCTGTAGATGGCTGAGGAGCTGTGTACCGGCTGGTTTCGCATTGTTGCAGGTGAGCATGTATCTCTCTCTCCTCACCTGTCTGTTCATCTTCTCTGTGTCTGTCTACCTGGGAGTAATATATTACTCTATTGAAGCTACACTACCAGGTGAGTGTGTGTACTATAGTTGTCTGTTTGTGTATGTCTGTTTGAATGTGCGTGTGCATGTATACATGCAATTGTATGTGTGTGTGTGCACGCTGTGTTTGGTGCAGAGGTGTCGCAGATAGGCATAGCAGAGAGAGCCCGGTGATCTGCGGCTGTCCTCAACAGATCCTGTAGTGTAGCTGTAGCAGAAATGGGTCAGGAGCTAGCACAGTTTCACAACCAGGGAACAGAAATGAGAGAGCAGCACCACCTAGGGGTCGACACTGAATGGAGCAATCAAATGACCTGTGTGTATAGAACTGTGGGGGGGGGGGGTCAGTAAGGACAGCGGGGTCTGACAAAAAAAATATGTAATGTGGTTTTGACCATTTGAGACAGCAAAATAGAACAATTACAGGAAATTAGCATTACAGCTGCAAATTTGATTTCCGTTAGCAAGAGGGGTTTGAACAGTCTGGGATTGCAATTATGTTTTTTATTTTGCTTCGCTTATAAATGCTATGTGAATTAGGACCTTTGGCAGCTAGGACATTTGTGTGACCCGACCTTTTGAAAAACCCCTAACCTAGAAGCATTCTCTCTGCTTATCTACTTATCTCTACTAAGCTTATTTATTGGGCTTTCAAAGTTAACATGTTAACACCTTGCTTTTAGCATGGTAAGTTAGCATTATTTAGTGTTATTGCATTAATGTCATAGCGAATTTAACACACAACTTCCATGCTGTGCATAAACTACAGAACTCCCCTGATTAATGTTTCTAAATAAACATCTCTACCCAACTTTCTTACTGGCTTTACATATTGTTCAAATACTCTAACTTATGCTTTTGAATAAAATTTGGAATAATTTAATAAAGACACAAGTATTTGGTTGTGGCCAGTCATCCTTCAGGAAAGCTACTGTTTGCTGACCTCAGCCTGAAAATCATTAATTCCAGCCTAAACATCAGTGAACAATACCAATAAAGACTTAGGAGTGATTCAGTGTTACATCAAATGCCTGCACACCCAGCAGCTCTCCAGTTAAGATGTGTGTTTTACACCACAGCCTAACAGCAGTAATTTTACTTGGTGCCTTGATCAAGAGCACAATGTTAGGACATGGTAGAACTATGGGATCATAGACCAGCAGGATTTATATTTACATGGGCCACAAATAGATGCAGTCAGTTATTGTGATAATTTGGGGGAGAAATTTAAGGGCTGTGACACAGTATTCTAATGGAACCTGTTCTAGTGAAAATGACGGTGATTGCACTTATTTAATTCCAAGTCAACCACAATCTATGGTTTACAATGAAACACAGTTTCATTATAATAATTTCTTATAATTATGCACTGCTTTTTGAACAGTGTGTGTATTTAGGGCCACATTTGAACACATTCTAAATTTGTGATAAATCACGATTAACTAAAGAAGATTAAGCGATTAATCATTTTGATTAATTGTTTGTCAGCACTACTTATTTTCTCTTCTAAGCCTGTTTCTTTTTTTCTCTTTCCCTCCTTTATCTACTCCTTTGTGAGTTTTGCTCCCGACTGAGCTCCTTCTACTGGCTATCGAAGTGTACTGCTTGAAGTTGTTTACATTTTTGCTACTGATGGGAATGGAATGGAAGGTACCATTATCGGTCTAATACAGGGGTCCTTGTCTCCATTTTAGGGGCCTCATTTATCAACCATACATAGAACACCCTCACATTTCTAGCTTAAATAGAAATTGCAGAATTTACATGCTCAACAAATTATTGGGATTCATCAGTTGTCTCATGCAAAACGTTTTCATTGATAAATCAGGAGCCTGGGTACAAACACTGGGTACAAACCAAATATACCCAAAAATATGCATGCCCTAGTTTCCAAATAAAAGGTGGCATAGTTGGACAGGCACGTCATATTTAGGTAGCTAGTCCAAGACTGTGTTTTAGACTTCATAGGAAGGCCCATCTTATTTTTTGTGGGGGAAATGTAGATGCAGAATTCAAACATGATGCTGAAAGGTGCACAATAATTTAATATTGTTTTCCCTTTCAGAAATCATCATGAATTACATTAAAGGGTTAACATATCCTGCCGCCAACAACCCAGTAAATAGACGGGTAGAGTATTTAAAGTCTGACTTGGGCCCTGAAAATCATTTTCTCAATGATTTTGAGATGTGCATTTAGGGGCTCAGCTAGGACATTGGGTGTGCATTTAGGCGCTCAGCTAGGACATTAATAAATGTGTCCCCCTCCCCAAATATGGCTAGTGTCCAGAGGTCTCTTTTGCCACTCCACACAGTATTTGTATGTCATTTTCACAGGATTATTTTTGGGAACATGGTTGGAAAGTACACTTCTGTAGGAAAATGTACAATTAATAATTTTAGTTATGATTGTGCAGTTAATTTTGTTTAAAAACAATTTTTTGCAATTTTGTTCTTTGAAGTACTTGACATCATGGATTGGCACACTGCAGTATTCGTGTGTATAGGAGCACAACATAATATCCTGTTTAGAGCCTAGACTAAGGAAGGACATAGAAATCCTATAATTTATTCATGAAGTAAATATTGAACAATTTCTCTTTTCCATAGAAGTGTGGGCCTTTAGCAAACTGGCACATTAGTGTTTTGTTTTTTTGTTTTCTGTTTTTTGTCTTCAACATTTTTAGTAGTACTTTTAAAAATAAATAAAACCTTGTAAAAACAAAGATCTGCAGGCAGGAGGATTTAGTTTTTGGTAAAATAAATGTTAAAAAAGCTCAACAGCCTTCCCAAACTAAAACAGTGTTTCCCATGTAGTTTCCTTGAATAATGTTATAGATGAACACTGTCAACTATTTACAATAATAGTATTCCGAATACACTGTGGTTCTTATTGAATGCAAGGCCAGCGGTCAAAAAGCGCAAGATATTCTGTTATTCACATCGGTGAAGTAGGAGCTCAACACCTTGAAAATCCCTACACTGGTGGTTGGTATTTTCCATTATTAACCACGCCACTCTTGGAGTGTTTAAAACTATGCTTGACAGCAATAATTTTTATAGCTGCAGCAGGGAGCATATTCCACTCTACCATAGCTTCCTATAATAATGTGTTCTGAACAGTAGAACTAACTAAGGGATGGTGCCAAGTCAGCAGCACTGCCTCTGGTGACATCAGAATAACTCTTTTACTGTAGTAAAATAGCTTTTAAAATACTGGGGGACTGAGCCATAGTGTGTTTTATGGGCCAATTCCAGCATTAGCTGAATTACCATTTTATCAACCATTAACCACTGAAATAATTGAGATGGGCCAACATGAAAATGAGGCCTTCAGTTCAGTATAACCTTTACCATTTTATTTTGTGTAGTTTGGTCTTAATGGTCTTTGGAGAGCTGCTGTACTATGAAGTGCAAGCAAATTCATGGTGCCGTTGGACTAATGACAGTATTTTCTAGGTAGCCATATTGAGAAAATGTGCTTTTCTGGCAAGAAATGTGATTTTCTGGTTGACTTGGGCCATCTCTTCCTGTCCATGCTTTTCAGACCGCTTCCTTTGTAAGACTGCTTATATGTGATGCATATTATTTGAGAAAAACAATTGATCTCTTTAGATAACCGACCACTTCTAAATAAATAAAATGGGCACAAATACTTAAAAGATGCTTCTTTGACCGAATTACAAACATTGTCAGGCTATGCTTTAAAAAATAGCCACCTCCACTGTAAGCCATTCAGATATTAAAGTATAATAATAGGAACTAGTTCCAGTCCAGCGCTTGAATCCTGCTTCATCAAAGCTTTCAATTTCAATCACATTGGGTTTATTACAATAGGTTAATTAATGTGTTAGAGCTGAGCTGGATTAAAAGATCTGGCTTTACAGGCAAGATGTCTGAGGCAGTGTGACATCTGAGGCTGTGTGAAGCATTAGGCAGTGCGACGTCTGAGGCAGTGCGAAGTATTAGGCTGTGCGACATCTGAGGCTGTGCAACGTCTGAGGCTGTGCGAGGCATTAGGCAGTGCGACGTCTGAGGCAGTGTGACGTCTGAGGCTGTGTGAGGCATTAGGCAGTGCGACGTCTGAGGCAGTGTGACGTCTGAGGCTGTGTGAGGCATTAGGCAGTGAGACGTCTGAGGCTGTGCAACGTCTGAGGCTGTGCAACATCTGAGGCTGTGCAACGTCTGAGGCTGTGTGAAGCATTACACAGTGCAATTTGCTGGTTGTACAGTAAATGTCCAGGTTTCTCTTTTCTCTGTCTCTGGTAGCTTGTTAAAAAACCTTGAGTCAGTATTTAGCAAAAACTTCCTTCTTCAGTGATCACCAGATGGTGGCTAAATCTCCTCTGAGCACTCTGGGGCAGTGGAGGAGAGAGGGTTAGGGGGTAGTGTGAGTGGGGATATTGAGTGGGAGGGGAGGACGGGATAAAGCGGGGAGCAGGGAGGGGACTCTTCAGGAAGCATCTGCTGGGTGTTAAGTACACAGAACAAGGGGGAGGGAGCGGGATGAGGGAGGGAGGGAGCATGCCATGGTTTAATGAGGTGGGACAGGGGGAGAAAGGAGCCAGACAGGAGGAGACAGACGGGGGAAACAGAGACAGCATTTAGACTGGGGACAATGCATAGTGCACGAAAAGACTGAACTGACTTGATGTACAGTGCGATAGAGACACGAACCAAAGGCAGCATGTTTTTATTACACTGTGCGAGAAACAAATTCAGTCTAAATGCTTCATAGTATATTCTTCAACTTATCATTTGTTGTGTTAGATTTGTAACTCCAGACTAGCTCTGTCAGTGCTTCATGGCTGTTGTTTGTTGTTGTAATGGTGGAGGAGGCCTTAGCAGTACTAAGCCAATTGTCAGTCTGTCATGTCATGCTGAGTTTTCGCTCCACAGCGGTATACATGTCTCCCTCATCTGTATCTCTGCCCGTTTCTCTCTCTTTCTGCCCCTTTTCTCTCTTTGTCTTTGCTCCATTAGTGGTCATCCCTTAGCCTTTGGCTCCCATCCACCCACCCCCTCGTGGAAAATTAATCCCCAGCCTTGATGCCCACAAACACACAGTTCCCTCCCCCGTGCTCTCCATCCGTTCCTCTTCTCTCACCGGAGGCAGGCTGACAGTTGCGGCCTCCCTCCCTCCCTCACTCTGGGGGCCAGTCAGGGTATCAGCCTTAGTAGCCGAAACAGTAGCAGACCTTGACTCCTCCCACTGTTGGGCGGGGCCTAGACCAGAGAGGCAGCTGTACACAAGCGTTGGTCCCCCTGACGTCACAATGATTGATCGTTATCCCCACTGGCACTGGCAGCGGGGTGGGGGAGAGAGGGAGGGAGGGGCAGAGAGAGAGAGAGAGAGAGAGAGAAAGCAGAGAGAGCCGGCATACTGAGCCACCAGGCAGAGCTAAAAGGGTTCTACAGTTTTAGGAAAGGGAAACAGAGACCCAGACAGAAGGAAGAGCCCTGTGAACGTAGACAGTTCAAATGGTAGTCAATCCACTGAACGAGGAACACACCTGCAGGGTGGGAATCTACATGTCTCGTTACCAGGATGTGGGCGCGTGACTGCGTGTTCTCTACACAGGCTGTCAGTTCACTTTAACCTGCTCGTGATTCCGTCAGCAGGGCAGTAATAGATCTTCTTCCTCACCTGGCTGGGTCCACAGCGCACGCGGTAGGCAGGCAGCGCAGTGTGTCTCGGGGCATGTCCTCCGCAATGCTTTAAGATTGCCTGTGGGTGGTCTCTGACAGGTAGGTGTGTGTGTGTGTGTGTGTGTGTGTGTGTGTGTGTGTGTGTGTGTGTACAGATGCATGTGCGACACTGGAATGAAGGGAGGTTTGACGTTTTTTACAGGCCGGCTTTTGGGATGCCAGCTGAACGCCATGTGACTGAAGAGAACCTCGGGGATTGGCTGAGAGCAGCTGTGACCTCAGCCAGGCTACCCTCCCCACCTCCCTCCCTCTCCTTCTCCCGCCCCTTTTTGTTCTCTTTTTTTTCTGACTAGCTCCTCCTCTCAGCATCCTCGGCTGATTGTGTAGGTTAGAGGCACAGTAACGGCGGTAGCAGCATCCATGGCCTAAGCCCCAGTCTCTCTTGGGCCACCGATCGGCACCGAGGCCAGCCAGCCCCCTCCCCTCTCTGCCCAGTCACGGTGCTTGTTCCCTGGGCCAGTTGACAGAGGACGTGTTGGGGTGTTGGAAGCTGTTGGTTAGCTGTAGCGTTAGCCTTCTTTAGGCTCCGTGCTCTAGTCTTGCTGTATCATCTGGTAACCCAGGGCTTCTCTCTCCCTGCTTTCTTCTCAGGCTCTTTGGAGATAGAGGAATGCAAATCTGCAGTCATGATGGAAGGTAAGACGCATTCAAATTGAATCTGTATTCGCCTGCCTTCTCCACAGTCTCGCCTCACCTGCTAGCTGTGTGTGTGTATGTGTGTGTGTGTGTGTGTGTGTGTGTGTGTGTGTGTGTGTGTGTGTGTGTGTGCGTGTGTGCGTGTTTGTGTTTGTGTGTATGTGTGTGGTGGTTTCAAATGTCATAAGATGCCCTTCTATTTCGGGTGCACGCATTCCGGTGATCTTGCACGTCATTTGGTTGGAAGGGCACAGCCGCGGTAGAGAATGTCTCTGTCTACAATGCCAACACAATGGCCAAACTAATTGAACACCGTGTGTTTCTGCCCTCCCCCTTCCCACCTTCCCACCCTGAAGGATTATTTGGATTTATCGTGCAGAAAGGGCTTATGTGCCGAGGTGGCTGCGTATTGTCTTTGTAATACAGAGGTCCGCGCGGCGTGTCCCTGCTGCGGCTGGTATCTGCATGGCCGCTCGCCGCTTGTGTCCCGAGGCCATTTTTAACCGGAGGTAGCTGCGTTTCTTTCGTTTACGTGCACCCCGTGGACAGATTGATCTGTCACCATCAGCGCCACCCGGGAAAACAGATGTGACATTCTAGGCTGTTAGATTCTGTTTTGGCCTTTCATGTGTTGATTACATCGTCGGTCTGCAGTGCTGGAGAGAGAATGGGAGCGCTTTCCGATGCGTTCCATAAACGACAGGATTCACCTAACACGTTTAATCTGCCTGCTCCATTTTGAATCTCATCTCTGTAATCCACGATGTACAGAACCGGAATACAGATCTGTAATATATTATGCTGCAGCATATCTCTCGGAAAGGCATCACTGTTCTGACCAACTGCTATTAATCTGGCGGGTTTTACGCGCGATAGGTTAATGTTCATTGTCTGTCCACAGACTGCCAGTCCAGGCCGTTAAACTGGAATGAATTACCGTAGCATAACTAATGGCATCATTCAGGCCTAGTTGCCCCAGTGTGTTGGTTAATATGGACACTTATACCAGGCCGCCTGTCACTCTCACAGCACCAACGCTCTTCATAACTCAGCAGTGCCGAAACCCTGATGAAGGCAGCTTGCTGTCCATAAATGTATTCTGGAGAAATGTACCAGCTTTGATCCGTCAAAGTGTTCCTTTCTATGGTAGAAACATATTGTTAACAATGGGTTGCTCTGGCTCTGATCATCCACGTATGTTTGGACAGCAGGGAACCTGTCTATGCTCGCTGTGGTCCCCGGGAGCCAGTCACTGGATGCTGGCTTGACTTCGGTCATAGAAATAGAATGACTAGAATGAGTATCCCCAGTTCACATTCTGTGTTCTGAGGAACTTTTCCCTTTCCATCCATTTCTATGGCTTCTCCGCCAGAGTTCCGCCATTTTTAGAGGACAGGACGGTGCAGAGCAGTGATTGGCTCGTGGCAGCGTTGCGTCGGGTTGAACACCTGCGACACAGGCTTTTGGAGAACCTCAATCTTTCTGATAATAGTCACACAACACGATCAGATGATCAGATAATGGCTGACCCTGACCTTCATACCCTCCTTAATACTGGTTCTGACAGTGTCCACATTCCAATGATGTGTAGATATGCTTTAAATGTCAAATCAGTGGGAGTGTGTGATATGTGTGTGATATCAAGCCTGTACATCTATCCCATGTCTTAATCATTGTATCATGGTGTTACTCTTGGTAAACACTCTTCATTTCCCCAGTTCGTTGATAGTCACTGATGATGTGTAAAATCAGTAAATAAGCTAAATGTTATCAACTACTATCCCTCTACAGCTCTCAGTGATTAATTTGTCCACCCTAACCTTTTGTATCAGAGCTACACGTTGTGAGGTTATTCATTATTTTAAAGTGTAACGGCATGCTAGCTGTCCATTTAGCATCTTTTCGGCAGAGTTGAGATTATACTGTTAACGAGTTAGAGATCCTCTTTACTCCAGCAAAAGGTTTCCTGCTCAGGTCACAGATGTTCGGTAATGTTAGGCCTAGTGGTTGGGATTGGAGGTGAGGTGTTGGTTAACATAGTGATTGGGGTTAGGTATTTGGTACTGGTTGGTGTTAGGTGTCAGGTAATGTTTGGTAGTGGTTGGGGTTAGGTGTCAGGTAATGTTTGGTAGTGGTTGGGGTTAGGTGTCAGGTAATGTTTGGTAGTGGTTGGGGTTAGGTGTCAGGTAATGTTTGGTAGTGGTTGGGGTTAGGTGTCAGGTAATGTTTGGTAGTGGTTGGGGTTAGGTGGTAGGTAATGTTAGGTAGTGTTCGGGGTGGGAGGTTGAATATGAAGGAAATGAGAATCACTGTGTGCTATGGCTTTAAATAGCTCTCCATTAGCATGGCTTGTGATGGCTTAGCATGGCTGTGTGACGCTGGATTACCAACTGTCAGGTGTAAAAGCGTACATTAATCCCTGTTAGCAGTGCTGTTTAAAGTGCCACTGCCAAGAAGACCAGAAATGTAATGACACTGTTATGGAAACCATCGATTTGTAGGCCAATCACAACAGAGGAATCATCCAGTTTATCTGCCGGGGCTACTGTCCTAATCTGTAATAGCAAATTTTCCCCAGACCACTTCTTGAGCACGTCCAGACCATGGCCAGTCTCACATGAAATGTTGGCCATGTTAAATCAGGCATGCTAGTACTCAAATAGATCAAATAAGTCTGACCGGTTCAAATTTGTTGAGCACAGGTTTGGGAAACACTGGAAGAAGTGGATGGATTGTAATGGTGGGTATTGTTGAAGAGGAACAACCGTTTTTATGGTATTAAATCTGGTTACGGTTGATAGGCAGGGACTAAACAGTTAACTGTGCGGGCAGATCTTCAGGTGCCCTCAGGACGTTGTCGCTCTAGGAATAAGAGCCCAGAGGGGGGCGCCGGCCATTCCTGAGAGTGTTAGCCCCGGGTCACCTTATGCCGTTTCCAAGAAGAGGTGGATGGGGCCAGTAGTATGGCTTGGCTGTTTTTAATCGAGCTAAAGAGCGGACAGCAACAGGGTTATTCGTCTGGTCCCAAGTGGCCACCGGCCAGTGCCACCGCCGGGGCCTGGCATCGGTACGAGACCTGGGCACAACAACGGCTGGTTGAAATAGCGGTGTTGTCACTGCAAGTTTCCTGTTCCTAGTTTTATATCTGCACTCTGCCCCACCCTGGTATTACACCACATGACCCCGCTCCTGAGGGTGGTACTGTGGTTCCCCGGGTTCTCTCTCAATGGTGGGTTCTGTATGCACTAACCTCAGCTACAGCACCAACCCTGCACACTAACTATCGCTGAGCCACCTGAACTGTGAAACTGCACATAAATAAATTCACATGAACTGTAAAATGGAACTTACACAGCCATAAATCACCACATAAACACTGTCATTGTAGCCAGAAAAACAACGACCACAGTAGTCATTTAATCTTGTTTGGTTTTCAATTAGCCGAGCGTTGTGAGTGATTTACTGTTCTCCTGTGCGATTGGGAAGGACCTTGGTATCCTCTTTTGTTGGTGTTGAGGGGCTGCATATAGGAGCTGCTGTAGAAAGGAAGCAGTAGTGAATAATGTCAGGGCTTCTGGCAGGCTGGGAGGAAATGCCTTCTGTGGAGGAAGCATCACTCCACTCGGCTCCTGGAGTAGACGCCTTCATGAGGGCTGGAGAGATGGTTGCCGGGGGGAAAAACAGCAGAGGACGGGGACAAATGAAGTGACAGGCTACAAACGAGAGAGTTCATTATAGGGAAGAATAGGCTTTTTGTTGCTAAGGTACAATGTTTCTGACCCAAAAGACCCCATGTGAACTTTGCAGACGGCGAGGACAGTGGGACCAGGAACTGGTCAGAGAAAAGAGACTGTGGTCTGGATGAAGGATTCTTCTTTTGTCCCTTTTTATTCCCTCACACCTCTGTCTTCTTGTACACTTTCTCTCTCTCTCTCTCTCTCTCACACACACACACACACACACACACACACACACACACACACACACACCACACACATTAATGTCCATTGCTCTTTCTGAGGCACACAAAAATACACACAGAGAGAGGTGAAGACCTTCCCTCAGCCCACTAAAGTAAACCTTATATAGTGGTCCTAAGATATGTCAGACAGCATTTAACAAGCTTGGCCTTGCATAATGCTGTGGTAGTAGAACGACACAGTTTATTTTCCAGGCAGCTCTGCAGTGGGAAAACCTACTCCAGTCTGATGGGCTAGCTTCGTGAGGCAAAACACTGCTGCAGTTTGAACTGCCTGCCGCGTCGTAGTGGCCGACACAAATCCCTCTCTGTCGCGGGGAGACACGGCACAGGAAAAGTCCGTGGTCGGTTGCACTCACGACAGCACCTCTTTCAGAATCGTGCTAATGACACTGTTATTGCATGTGGCAAAACCCTGCCAGCCCCGAGGCACCCGAAGTAAATGCCTTCATCACGTGGCAGGAAAAGAACGATTAAATGTACGTTAGTAGAAATGTGGTGCCTGAGTATCTGACTTCGGTTTGAGTTATAAGGCTACGTGTTTCTGTCAGTATGTCACCAGACCCTCTCTCTTCTCTCTCTTTATGTTGCACTGTATCTCACTCCGTGTAGCTCTGTCTCACTTTCTGTTTAGTTGTTTGTCCGTTGGTTTTTCTCCCTCAATCTTAGTGGCATGCGCATCTCACCCTCTCTCTCTCTCCCTCTCTCTCTCTCTCTCTCTCTCTCTCTCTTTCTGTAGCATGTCTATCTGTTTGTGTAACTCTGTCCTTCTGTATTGGTCAGTCTGTGTGAGTCACAGATTAGAGTCTTCCTGAGCATGTGACACTGGATTAGGAGGCATCTCTCCATCTCCCCTTTCAGACACACACACACACACACACACACACTAATAGAGATATGTACTGTCTCCGACAACAGAGTCAGGCAGCATGAGAACACCAACACCAGGAAAAGAGCAGGGAAAAGTAGTTCCGGGTTGGAAAACAAGTGGGAGAGAAATAGGACCAGTGGCAGTGGAGGGACACGGAAAATGAGACCGTTGCGGAGACAGTGTGTCATCTTAATGAAGAGATGAACACCGGTAATTAGGGAATCAGACGGAAAGACATATAGATTAGACAGGCAAACAGACCGTGATGGCAAGGGTGAGACCGAGGGCGGTAGATATATGCAGTATAGAGAGAGAACTCTGTGATCTCAGTGTCCCCGGATGGTGACCTGTGTAGGCCTCGCTTTTGTTGAGTCATTGTGTCGCACGTGACATTATGGGGCTACTATTGGCTCTGAATCAGGAAGTCCGAAAGGGGTTTGGAATTATGTAGAGTTGGGAGAAAACGATTTGGACTGTTCTAGAATGTAGATTTTTCATTTTGCCCCTATTAGTACCCAAACAATGCCAACTCTGATTCCGCCTGCAGCTTTGCCATCCCATTGTGCCAGCCATGTGCCCCTGCCAGAGGGCTGATCTAAACTGCCAACCCATTCCAACTGATAATCTCTCTTCTGTCTAACTAGAACGTTCTCTCCCTTACCTCCTCTTCTCCCCAGAGTGTCCTCTATTTCCTGTTGCTACAATTGTGGATGTACATTCCTACTTCCTCTGTTGAGCAGGGAGGTGTAGATGGAGAGATTGAAGGATAGGGAAAAGGAGGGAAGATGAAGCGGTGATTCCCAGTCCCTTTAACTTGGGTCCCGCTTTCAACAACTTACTGAAACCAGAAATCTGCAGCCTACTAAAGACATGATATTTTATATTTCATGGTCTTGCCGAGGATGTCTTTAAACTGTCAAAATGAGCACAATAAAACCGTCATCAGTTACCAGTCGTTTTGAGAAATGGCGCTCATGCAAGTGGCATTGTTTTGTTACTTCGCAAAAGAAAGTAGAATGCAAGATCATTTTCCTGTACAGTCTTATTTGTGTTTATAAATTCACCAGTTTTTAAAAGTTAGCGGTCAGATTTGAGGGTTTTTTGTAGATGAAAGGCGGGGGATGTGGAGCAGCCCGCATCGACTCTGCCTACTGTGTTTGAGACACGTGTGGCAGACGTGTCCAAACACATAGATTATTACAGGGACCCTCCAGTTTACAGTGCCGTCCGTGATTATTTCCAGCATTGGTAAAGATGAGCAAAACATACATATGAGATTTCTGTCATATTTCAAGTATGTCAAGCTGATAAAAAAACAATTCATTTTTTCAGAGCCTTTTTTGCTCAATCATCATGGAGGGCTCCGTATATGTTTACAAACTTGTAAACAAATGACGAATTTGCTCACAATTTGGTAAGATTATTAATAAAAAACATTTTTATTTTAATTAAATGCATTTTGGAACAGCAGGGTGGTTAGAGCTTATGACTGGTATAAGAAAGTTCAAATCTAAACCAAGGTTAAACAAAACTGTAGTTCTGTCCTTTAGCAAGTCAGTTCACCCTAATTGGTCCCAGGACATTGCTGAAAGTAAGAATGTGTTTTAGTCATGCTAAACTGGCAAACTAAGGGTAAAAACATTAGGAAATATTGATATAAAATTATTTGTGGGGTTGGTTATTTTCCCTGCCATACACTTGATTCAGTTTTGCACACACTGCAGATTGCAGTATCCTTTTCTGTCTTCTCTAAGAAATCCCAGATGATGCTGACAGGGCCCTATTTTCTAACTTTCTCCTACCTCAGGCCCATTACCTCCTGACACTTTAACTGGGATGACTGCTATAACAACCCAGAATCAAACAGTTAGGCTAATTAGAACCTTATGATGCTAATAACACCCATTATTGCAGTGCTTACTTACTTAAAGTGACTTTATTAAATGTCATAACACTAGCAGTTAGACAACCATATAATGTTCTCCCCTTGTTAGGTTGGCTGCTAGTGCAGTAGCTATAGCTAGCTCCCTTATGCTACATCTGAGCTCCCTGCCGGAATCGTTTTAGTAGTTCAGTTCCTTTAAGTAGATATGGCTTACTTTCTGTGTATCAATGTGACAACTATGTCAGTAGCCTTCCAATGGCGTTCGCCATGGTGACAGTGACCAAATTACAATTATTTTTCATATCAGTTACATCTTGCTCTTTAGCCCCGTCTTCCTTTCAATGCCAGATTCTTTTAACTTTGCCAATAGATGTGCCGTGTGTTAGATGTGGCGGGAATCCAACTGCCGGCTGAAGAGGATTGTAGACGGATTCCGCCTGGTGCGTGTGTAGTTTCAACTCGGCAGCAGTGGGATCCATTTTGCTGTTTCGATAGCACTTCTGTATGTGTAACAGTGGCAGTATGCTGGCCTCCATTTGGCGGGGTTTCTCTGCGACACGATCTGTGCCACAGCAGTGAGACACCTGTCCGTCACTGTGCGGGTGGGGATGGGCAGCTACACGACAACGGAAAGATTAAAGATTAGAGGTTTCAGATGGATAGGAGGGCGCGAGGGAGGGATGAGAGGATGTGTTTGATTAAAATGTGGTTCACAGCACATTTTCACTGTAAGCTGGGTTTGACATGGATCATGTCTTTAATGTGGGTAGGTGGGTGAGCGAGTTTGCCATTTATGTGAGTCATTTTTAATTAGTAGTAATAATTTGGTGGGTGTTTTATATTTGTCCTACAGTATTTCACATGTACAAGGTGTATTATGAGCGAAGTGAACTGGCTATGTGCATATCCCACTCTGGGGTCAAAGTCAAGGGATAAGATATGTTTTATGGCGGTTCTGGAGAAAGCAGAGTAACTTCAGCCACAAACTCAGCCCCTAGGACTAACTTAGTTCCAGAAAAAAAACCTGAATCTTGGTATTGCTAGCCAGTAATGTCAGTGAGAACTGAGAAGTACCATTAACAGGATTGTTTCCCACCTCTCTGGTCCTGATTGCTTCTCCCTGTCTTCCATGCTGGCTGATCAGTCCCTAGTCTGGACCTTATATCTTCTCTCCTTCTTAACTGTCCAGTGAAGTGTGATCTTTCCAAGGCACAGGAACTGAGAACTTGTTTTAAGACTGTTTTGGCCTTAGTTGAAACAGTTCATATTATGGTTCTGGTAATTGATAATTATAGACCCCTTTCCACTGAAGGGTGATGTACACCATAAGGCAAACCGCAGAGAGTTCTGATTCAGCCCCGACAAAAAAGGAAACATCTACGTGTTGCTTTTACCCCCTTTTTTTACCAGGTAAGTATAACTGAGGAAACATTCTTAGTAACAATACCTGAGATCAATTATGGCTAACTGCCTTGCTCAAGGACTGAATGACAGTTCTTACCTTTGCAGCATGGGGTTTTATCCAGCAACCTTTTAGTTACTGGTCAGATACTCTAACCGGTAGGCAACCTGCAGCTCCTAAAGCAGTGCTTACTTATGAGTGCATTTCATAATACTTTAATTAAAATGTAAGGTTGATCAGAATGTCCTGCTTAATGTAAGGTTGATCAGAATGTCCTGCTTAATGTAAGCTTGATCAGAATGTCCTGCTAAATGTAAGCTTGATCAGAATGGCCTGCTTAATGTAAGGTTTTTGTCATCATTGCAAATCACTGCATTGTTCTTGTGGAAAATATATTTTCTAACATTTATTTCAGTACTTTGATTAGTCCTTCAGAGTTCCTGATTTTCTTTTAAAGCTAAAGAACTACAAATGACAATAGCTATGTCTTCCAAATGTCTTAATAGCAGCAGGGGGCTCCTGTTCCTTGTATTGTAAAGGTGAATAGGACTCTATTCCTTATTGGGAAAGCTGAGTTAGCAAAACCACCTATAGTAACATGCCCCAGCTGTCCTTTGAGCTTTATCTGGACTACTGACATTCTATGATTACCTGTGTCGCCTGGATCTGTCTAGTGTGCAACCTCACATTCCCTAGGTTGCATCATGGTGGTAACTGTTCCTTGTATGTGCGTCCAGCAAGAACTAGTAGCATCATCTGTACAGTTGGGAAGGAATAAAAGTTTGAACCTTGGCAATGTAAAATCAGAACAACTAGTGAAATGACTAGTTTTTGCTGCAGCCTTCTCAGTCACCATTAGCATTCTAGCTAACAATTGCTGCTTCCAATATGTACATTTTGCAAAGATAACCAATACAATTAAATACAATCTTACCGACTGTTCCAACAAAAACATTGTACTAATGTGTTTTTGCTTGGAGGTACTCATTTTCATAAAAGGCTAAAATGGGGTCCGATGTGATGGCCGGTCTACTAAATTCCTGACATCAGCTTGTCTGTTGAAAACGTCTGTACACATGATTAGGATTTCATTCAAGTCAATGAAGTTCACTTTACAACCCATTAGATATAAATGAACTGCTGTAATGCAGTTGAGGAGGTGGATCGTAGCTATACTCTAGAGATACTGATTTAGCCTTGTCTGAAATGCTTGCTAAGATGTCAGGACAGATATAGCAGCACTCCTACTTTGTAAATTGAACCTAATCACGCCCCATGAGCAGGCGAGACCTTGTGTGGGTGCCTTTGTGTCATTGTGTGCCTGGGGTTGAGCTGTCAATCGGAAAGACCTTTAGGATCATGAGTCAGGAGGTTTTTTATGTAATTACACCAAATTATGTTTGTTGTGCACCTTTTGGGGATAACCTGGTGAACTCACAACTGAACACCCGCCGGTTCTCCTCTGGTCTTTATGTGATCGATGAGTCATGGCCAGGTAGGATTTCATTAGCAGACACTGGCCCTCTCGCCGAATAGGGAAGCCATTGATTCTCGCCGTCAACACCGAGAGACAGTGGACAGGGCGAAACGGCAAAAATACAACGTGCAAAAAACTGCCCTTTTCAGTGCGCACTGCATGGACTCAGAGCTGAATGGCCGGCTGCTGGCTCCGTGTATTCGGTGTAGTCGGCTAAAGGGATGAATGGGAGAGGAGGGTGGTAGTCAGATAGGGTGTTTGTGATGGGTTCTGGTCTGGAGTCTTGTATGCATTTGTGTGGCTCTCTGTTTGTATGACATGCTGACATTCGAGGTCAGGAGCTTTTCATCATGACAGCTCTATTGATGATGTTCCAAGTGAGGTCAGAGCACTCTCCTAGTCTCCCTGGGACACAGACCTCATTTCCCAGCAGCACCGGGCTGCCTGGCAGAATACCATTCATTGTCATTGGGGGATGCGCAGTGGGATATCTTAAGGAACGCGCCAGCGCTAGGTTTGACAGTGTCTTAGTTATATATGTGCCATTGTCACAACCATGAATGACAGTGCAAGGCCGGCAATGGGCAGGGTTCTGTTGAATAAATTAGTTGTAGGTGTGTCAAGGCTTGACCCTTACTGTCAGTAAATCGTCTTTTTTTATTATGTTTTTTTATTCTCTACATCCAAACACCATATGCAACCATTTTAAGGGTATTTGTTTTTATTATTGTGACATGAAATATTAAAACACAAAATTAAATATCATAATTAGATATGTTTTCACTTGTAATAACAATCCCTAATTAGTTTGGGTGTAATCATCAAAATCACTCACCCAATTAGTTGACCTTCATTTGTGTCAAATGGTACTAATTTACATTCCTCTGTTGGGTAATGAATTGTAAAGCTAATGCACAACCATGAACAACAAAGGGCCTTCAAATGAATTAAGGGAGAATGTTGTGGAAAGACACAGGTTAGGATGAAAATGCAAATATTTCAAAGGCCTTGAATATACCTTGGAGCATGTTCAAGATGATTGTTTGGGGCCAAATTTTGGCAGGGAGTACCAAAAAGTAAAACATATACACTCCATACTGAAAGTTCCTCTGTAAAGGCATGCACTAAATGGTTTGAATGTACATGTTATATAAACCTAGGTTCAATCTGTTTTTGTCAGGCTAAACCTGGGAAAATAAAACAAACACTTTCTCGTCACTAAGCTGTATGCTTATCTGAGTTTGCATGCCAATGCTGATGACTGGTCATGACATGCAGCGTTTTGGTTCTGAACAAGCACATACATGACCGAGATGAATTATTATAAAAAATATCTACATATTTAAAAAAATCCATATTTGTAAAATAAACACACATGGTCTATAAAATTAGGTGGGAATCCACCTAATTTTATTAAATATTATCCTTGCCCCTGTGGTGGGCGAACCAAACCAGAAGGCGATGAAGCAGGTTAGGATGGCTTGATGGGTAAAGCCGGATCACAGTTGACTAGGAGATTTGAATTTCTTTTTTTCTGCTCTTGTATTTGCTGGTGTACCTTCATAGTTCTGGTGTTGTCCTTCCACCTGAGCTGTTGTGAGATGTAGTAAGACGATGGTCTCTAGGAATTTTCATGATTCTGCCGAGATAGCAGCTGAGCCCTCAGTCTCCAGAGGGAGAGGTAGGGGGTATTACCCACATCCACTGTTTTGTCTATGATAAGTTCCAGGTTATTTTGACTTCACCAGGCTACCAGCAGGTCAAACTCTAAACATTACACAGAAGTGGTTCGGCAGTTCACAGACAGCCATGTGTTATCTAGGCCAGATAATGGGTATCTGTTTAAGTGAGAGATGAGATGATGCTGGTGGAATTTTTGGTGGTTGTTTTTTGTCATTTATCTCTTACACTGAAATGACATTATCATTATTAAACAGAAATGAAATCTTTTGGGGTCAGCAGAAAGCAGTGTAAATTGGCTCTTAGGTAGAAAAGTAGGATGGTGAACAAGGTTACCTTGTATCGTGGTCCTGTAGCAACTCATTGTAGCAGGTAAACTTCTTGATTGAGCTGGTACTGTGATAACAAGAAAGGTGGCATCTTGACCTATGCTTTGGAGGACAGATCTTGATCTTTAACTCTTCTAAACCCTTTGAGAGTTGTTGTGCTGAGGCAAAGATTGGGGGAAAATGGGTTAGGGTAACATGTAACATGGATTTCTAGTTTTCAGATCCTCAGAAGGATAGATAAACAAACATTTGTGTTTGTATACAGGTGCTGGTCATATAATTAGAATATCATCAAAAAGTTGATTTATTTCAGTAATTCCATTCAAAAAGTGTAACTTGGATATTATATTCATTCATTACACACAGACTGATATATTTCAAATGTTTATTTCATTTAATTGGGATGATTAAAACTGACAAAAAAGAACACAGATTGGTACCTGACTGTGTGCAGGTACCAAGTCCTGTTGGAAAATGAAATCTGCATCTCCATAAAGTTGGTCAGCAGCAGGAAGCATGAAGTGCTCTAAAACTTCCTGGTAGACGGCTGCGTTGACCTTGGACCTCAGAAAACACAGTGGACCAACACCAGCAGATGACATGGCACCCCAAACCATCTCTGACTGTGGAAACATTACACTGGACTTCAAGCAACGTGGATTCTGTGCCTCTCCTCTCTTCCTCCAGACTCTGGGACATTGATTTCCAAAGGAAATGCAAAATTTACATTCATCAGAGAACATAACTTTGGACCACTCAGCAGCAGTCCAGTCCTTTTTGTCTTTAGCCCAGGCGAGACGCTTCTGACGCTGTGTCTTGTTCAAGAGTGGCTTGACACAAGGAATGCGACAGCTGAAACCCATGTCTTGCATACGGTGGTTCTTGAAGCACTGACTCCAGCTGCAGTCCACTCTTTGTGAATCTCCC
>JACXGI010000300.1:0-76095 GCA_016801175.1 Esox masquinongy
CACGCACGCACACACACACACACACACACACACACACACACACACACACACACACACACACACACACACACACACACACACACACACACACACAGTCAACCAACATGTGTTTTATAATAATTCCAGAAATGGCAACATTTTAACCTATGGTTGAATTGTCTTCTCTAGTGTAATCCAGTGTCTGTCTTCAGAGATGAGGGGGCGGCTTTCTAGGAGTAGGGGGAGAGAGAGAGTGAAGCTGGGAGGGGTGTAGGGTGGGAGGAGGGGATATGACAGGCCCTTGGAATCCCAACCTCTCTCTCCTGGCGCCTGCACTAATCAACCCCTGTAATTTATGCAGAAAATATGATTTATATTTAATTTCACTACACTTGCATTGTTAATTTGAGATGTAATTAACTCGTCGCCACGGCAACTAATTTCTCAATGCCGTAAATTATCGCCGCCTTTTCATCAAAATTCAGTTACTTTGGCTCCTGTGTGCAATGTACTGATGCAATTAGGTTACCGGGGCAACCCAAAGTGTTCATTTTCTTTTGTGTAATTGCAATGAGGCAGAAGTTTTTATATGACAAGTCATGTTCACTTTTTTGCTTCAACAAAGAGCACACACATTTTGATACTTACTTACAAAAATTATTTTGAGAACCCAGGAATACATTACACCAGCAAACCAGTGTTTGGAAAGCTGCTTTGAAAAACAAGTTTACAAAGCTAACGATTACTTTACACTAAGGAAGGCTTCACTATTAATGATACTATTGCAGATTATCTATCTTAAAATAACCATTTGGCATGTTGATTATAAGGTGAAACATTTCTTTAGTAATAAACATATTCACGTTACAACTGTCACTATAGTTCTTCAGCAAACAAAGGAAATAGAAGTTAAATACATGCGATCACTCTTCATAATATCAAGCCACCTAGTTTCTAACTGTCGCAAAGCATTCTGGTTCTTGCAGTCAATATAGTATTTTAATACCAAATCAAAGCAACAGAAAGATGTACATAATTTCCTTCCCTCCATCACATGAAATGTTACACAATTATTTCTTGTAAATATAAGTCAATAATATCTTCAGATAATTCCAAGAAATTTGATCTGTAAAATTAACTTTGTAACCCATTAAAGTTACAACAGATACAATATAATATCAAAGTCAGAGATATCAAAGATCTCAAAAATGTAATTACCTGAAGTTAAATTAGTAGTACCACCACTAGCAGCTCAACTCTCTCTCTCTCCAACACTACCACACACACATTCACTTACATAGACTCACTGCCACGTGTTTCAAAATTGGGATTTGGCCAAGGACGTGATAAAAGGAATAAATTCATGCAATATTTCCACATGCACATAAACACACAACATTGCCATGGCAATAGCAATACTCCCAGTACCCGCTGTCCCCTTTATTCCCCTTACATTGGCTGTGAAATGACTCAGTATTTTAATCAACTGTAATTTGCACTCAAACACAAGATAGGGCCACGTATTTGCCGTGGTTGACTTGGATGGCCCTGTGTATGCCCACCGGATTCCTCTGAGTTTCACTGTGCTGCCCCTTGCTTCCGCATATGCCGGTCTCTGGGGCCCAGTGGGTGCATCTGTCTCCAATCCATCCCCCTTAGCTGCTCTTCAGTGAAAATATCAAGTCATTGGCTGCTAAGCTCTGGTTAACTGAAAAGGTCATTACATTTGTAAACAGGCCTTTTGAATCTTTTTAGCCTCTGTAGTGAGACCGGTAGGGATTACTGTCCTGTTTTGAAGTACAGGTAAGGAGCCAACACCCAGGACCCAGCAGTAAGGAGCCAACACCCAGGTCCCAGCAGTAAGGAGCCATCACCCAGGTCCCAGCAGTAAGGGGCCAACACCCAGGTCCCAGCAGTAAGGGGCCAACACCCAGGTCCCAGCAGTAAGGGGCCAACCCCCAGGTCCCAGCAGTAAGGGGCCAACCCCCAGGTCCCAGCAGTAAGGGGCCAACATCCAGGTCCCAGCAGTAAGGGGCCAAAACCCAGGTCCCAGCAGTAAGGGGCCAACACCCAGGTCCCAGCAGTAAGGGGCCAAAACCCAGGTCCCAGTGACTAGTTTTGGTCTAAACACTGAAACTCCATAACTGGTGGTGTTTCAGTCATGACATGCATTCTCAATGGCACTCAATTCCATTATAGAGCACTACTGTACATTTGACCAGATTCCTATTCGCTGTAAGCAAAAGAAGTGTACATTAAAGGGAATCGGTTGATATTTGGGACACTGACATGATGTCTGCTCTAGTGTTACATAGATGTATACAAATATTATTATAAACATTAGATCCACTGGCTCTGTCATTAAATTAATGAAATGAAAGTAATTATGGAAGGGAGCAATCTGGAACTGTTTTCTTGTCTGTGACCCAGCCAGTTATATGTAAGGCAGCTTAAGAATTACCACACACATTTAGACAGATGGGGAAGGAAAAATAAAAAGTAAGTAATGATTGATCGGAAGCCGTAAGGTAAAGGAAATTAACATAAGCACAACAATTTTATAATAAAAACCATAGTACCCCAAGATTTTCCAGAACACAGACAACTATCTAGTTCAGGGTCTGGCCCCATTTTCCAAGAAACCGCTTGAATTCATCAGGCTTGGATTCTACAAGGTATACTGGGATGTTGGTCCATTCTGACAGGATGGCCTCACAGTTGATCAATCCCAAAGATGCTCTACTGGTTTCAGGTCTTGGCAGTGCGCAAGCAAATAAACTGAACTCGCTGTCATTACCCTGGGCTCATTTCTTAGACAATACATGCTATGTGAAATGGTACATTAACCTGCATAGATAATGTGACAAAATGTTAACTGTAGCCATGAAAGGATGCACCTGGTCAGAAACAATGTTTAGATTAAAATGTTGCTCAGTTGGTATCTAATGATAGAACGTGTGCCAGGAAAACACATCTCTACATCATTACACCACCATCACCATGGATCCATAAACTCAATGTTTTTTTGAGGCCTCAAGTTGTTAGTTGTTTAACATGATAAAACAACAGCATTTTACATCAAGCTCTCTCATCAAAGACCTGACTGCAGCACTGCTGCTGATGGGATGTTTTTTTGTTTGTAGCGCCATTCTTGATAAACCCTTGATACTGAATTTCATGTTAAATCCCAGGAGGGAGGTCATTTCTGAGACACATAGAACTTAGCACCAATGTTCACCATATGCTCAGAATTATTTAGGTCAATCTTTTTGCCCATTCTAACATTTAATCAAATGGTTACTGAATTCCGTATTTGTCTGTCTGCTGTGCCAAAGCCAGGTTCTGTGGCAAATTCACTTTCTGTGGCAGCCATCCATGTGAACAGGGTGGTAACTAATAAAATGGCCACAGAGTGTACATTTTATAACATCTTTTTAGGGCAGTACAAGTAGGTGCGCAACATAACTGCAAGGATTCTGCTTTTCTTATTTTTGTAACCATTACAGCCTATATACATTATTTTAATACCAGTTCACTTTAAAGTATATTATCCCCCTAATAAGAATAAATAATCAGGATGACTTACTTTAGCTTTAAATCCTAAGCAACCTGCCTACACATTTTTTGTTACATAATACATATTATTTTCCACCAATAACACCATTGGGACATTGCAATGTAAAAGCCTTACTATTTTGCTAATGCATGCTTTTGATTGGACCAAACCAATCTATCTAAAAGCCTTTCAATCTCTTAAAAAACATTGCAGACTGAAAATGCCACATATTAGTTAAACCATTTATTGGACTACTATGCACAGCAATGTACATACAAAGTCTTGGCATTAGGTTCTGCTTCTCCCGGGTAACTTATTGCCATCACATGGTCTAGTATATGATACTACCAACAATAACATGCCACTGTACAACCCTGTTTCCAAAATAGTTTGGACGCTGTGTAACTAGCAAATAAAAACAGAATGCAATGATGTGCAAATCATCTATCCCTATATTTCATTGACAATAGTTCAAAGACAATACATAATATGTTGAAACTGAGAAATTGTATTGTTTTTGGAAAAATACATGCCAATTTTGAATTTGATGCCAGCAACACGTTTCAAAAAAGTTGAGACTGGGGCGTCTTTACCACTGTGTTGCACCACCTCTTCTTTTAACAATACTCTGTAAGCGTTTGGGAACTGAGGAGACCATTTGCATTAGTTTGGAAAGTGAAATGTATTCCCATTCTTGCTTGATATGGGATTTCAGCTGCTCAACAGGTCAGGGTCTCCTTTGTCGTTTTTCATAATGCGCCAATTGTTTTCAATGGGTGACAGGTCTGGACAGCACGCAGGTCAGTTTAGCACCCAGACTCTTTTACTACAGAGCCATGCTGTTGTAATACGTGCAGAATGTGGTTTGGCATTGTCTTGCTGAAATAAGCAAGGCCTTCCCTGAAAAAGACATTGTCTGGATGGCAGCATATGTTACTTTAACACCTATATTGTTCAGCATTAATGGTGCCTTCATAGATTTGCAAGTCACCCATGCCATGTGGCCTAATGCACCCCCATACCATCACCGATGCTGGCTTTTGAACTGTGCGCTGAACAAGTCAGATGGTCCCTCTCCTCTTTAGTCTGGGGGAGGCGGCGTCCATGATTCCTAAATATAATTTCAAGTTTTGATTCGTCAGATCACAGGACAGTTTTCCACTTCGCCTCAGTCAATCTTAAATGAGCTTGGGGCCCAGAGAAAGCGGCAGTGGTTCTGGATTTTGTTTATATATGGTTTCTTCTTTGCATGGTAGAATTTTAACTTGCATTTGTGGATGCATCGATGTACTGTGTTCACAGGCAATGGTTTTCGGAAGTGTTCAGTTCTTTTGAAATTTGTTGCTGGCATCAAATTCAAAGTGGGCAGAGATTTTTCAGGAAACAAAATGTCTCAGTTTCAAAATTTGATATGTTGTCTTTGCAATATTTTCTATTGAATATAGGGTTTAAATGATTTGCACATCATTGCGTTCTGTTTTTGTTTACATTTTACACAGCGTCCCAACTTTTTGGAAACGGGTTTGTATTATTATTAACAGCAATCCCCATAAGCAATTAGCAAAGTATGCCATACAGGATCCCCCCACAAAAGGAAATACAGAACCAAACAGGTGGAGGCAGGTGTAGTGGGTGGATTTCCTCCTGCACTTTAGTACGACCATCAGCACATCAGAACTGAGTAACATGACGATTCAATAGACAGGTATGAAATCTGATATTGTGATAAGAGCGTTGCCGACATAGCTGATGTGTCACTGGCCAATTATTGCTCGGGCTTCCTGGCCATGCTAATTACCAGTCAGATTTTGGTCATGAACATAATTTTGTCTCATCTTGTTTTAGTCAACTGAAAAATCATATTTATCTGTGTCTATTTCTTCAGTCTCTTCAGTTGCCAAAGAAAAATGTTCAATGAATACAAAATTAACATTGGCAGCCACAAGCTGTCATAGCATCTTCAATGCGAAGTAGCATAGATTCTGCTGTCTGGAACTGTTGGATGGATATGACGCCATTCTTACACAAGAAAATGTATGTTTTATTGGATGATAAAGTACTGCAGCCCAAGCATTGTCAACCATGTCTTCACCTCAGACATCCATGCGAACATCAGCTTAGCCCAGCAGTCCGCAACAGATACTTTCTAAAAAATGTTTTGGTAATACTTTTTCACAAGACACTTTTTTTCTGTGTCTGAGAAGAGAAAGAGGTCACAGTCAAATATATTTTTTTATTATCTCCAGCTTGCAAATACGTAGTGATATACAAAGATTCAAAACACACCCTCTCTTGGGGGAACCCTCTGGGAGAACCCTGTGGAAATGCACTATTTAAAAGTATGCGTCTCACCATAACACTGACTGATTTCCAAACCAACATTTTCCAGATATCACATTTTTCATTTTTGCAGTTTGTGTAGCAACCGCAAGACTGGGGATATCGGCTCCACTTTAAATGACATGGCTGCTGCGACTGCATGATTGTTACTGCTACTTTCTCCCTTTTGATCATGCCTTGATCTTACTTTTGCTTTGAGTAGAATTGAGTACAGCTAGGTCTTCCACTACAATTTCTCAACAGTCACTTTGGGTGTATTATACTTTCTTGCTGTCAGTGTCTATCATTTAGGTTAATTTGTTTTAATTGAAACATTCTAGATGGTGATATACTTGACTGGAAGATCTATACTTTTTTGGTTAAAATGTAATTTGGCCACCTTTTCTAATAAGGCATTAAGTTCATAGTCCTGTCACAAGTAATCAAACAAACAACTTTCAGCCTACGTTGTATACCATAGCTAAAGAATGATGAACTTGAATAGGCATTTGAGAAGTAGATCTGGTCTCTCTTGATACTGAGCCCAGATGTAAAGCATACCATCAAATACCTCCCTATCTCTGCAGTATAGGTTCAAAGTATATGCATGAAAAGGTCATCAGATACGTTTCTTATGTAACCCATTCTGCAAAAATCAAAAAGGTGATTATTCTTGTTTATTTATTCAGGTCTAAAATAGTATTTGCTTTTGTCACATTTATTCCCATTTTGCCAGCCTAGGAAGACGAGTTACCAAGGAACACAAAATTTTAATTAGTGTATTTTAATCATTCAGGCTTTTCGAGCTAATCCACAGACCCCAGAGAATTCCCAAGATGCAGCTCTGTACTGCTTTACCATTTATTGTTGAGTCTATTATAATTACTGTTAGCAGGTGGGGGCAGGGAGACATTTATTATGTTTTTCTGTCTTTATTATAATTACTGGGGGGAAAAATTAAAGGATGGGGTTTCATTAAGTTTAGAGATGATGCCATTTTCCCCCCGTTTTCTCCTCAATCTCCTTCCTCTCTTTGTTTGTTAATGCCATTGTACTCGCTTTTCAGTCTACAGCTTTCATACGTTGCACAGCATTATGTGAAGAAAACAACAAAACGAAACAGATCTCCTATTAAGAAAAGCAAAGGGGAGAAAATATGGTGTTATTGAAGTGCATTTCTGAGGCAGTTTTTCCAAATCCACCCCATGCTCTGAAAATGATGTTGACAGCTTCCTCTGAAACAACTGTTTAATGAAGTTGGACTGGGATCAGAACAAAAATGAAGAAACTAGCGTATGTTTTCTCACTTTCACAGTCAGTCAGAAAAACAGAGATAAGAGGCGATGAATAAATTGTTAAGCCCTGAGCTTTGGGTACTCTACAGGGATTTTTGCGTCTTCCAAAAATATTGTATGTGGTTGTCTTTTTCAATACCACTTACTTCTTCTGAAATGGAAAGTATGGACACTCATAGTACAAAGACAGCTAACATTTGAACAGAATATCTGAAGCCTTGTCTTAACGTCAGCACTGATTCTTTGAGTGCTTCATTGGAATTTTATGTGGACAAATAACTTCTATCACAAAGTAATGGCATTTAAGAGAGGAACACATACTGGGAAAGACACAGACATAACAATCACAAGTACACAACACAACTTCTAGAGGAGAATCTATCGGTTGTCTACTGGGAACGTGATGGGAAGTGGCTATGGGAACCATCACAGCTTCTAACATAGTTAAGCTGGAGTCAACTTCTGCACCATTAGTTTAATGCTCGCCATCATTTCAATGTATTGTATGTCAGGGGCACAATTTGGGCAGTGCGCTGCATCTCAGTTTCTTACCAGAACATATTTGAGATAGTGAATTGGCCAGAAAATGTTTTAATCGTATTAGATTTCACATTAGCAAAGGTGTTAGTTATGAGAAAGTATTTTTACTTTTCTAAGGACCTCCAGTCCTTATTGTGATAATCACTAAACCCATGCAGATTTCACAGCAAAATTGTAGTTGAAAAATACATTTGGTGTTCATTTTTCTTCCCTAAGACACTTAATACTCAGTAAAATCCTATTTTTTTTAAACCTTATGATGTCCGAAGTGTATTTTGCACTGAATCATTCACTGTTTTTGGGAGTGACTAATATTTATGTTGTATTTACTGTCTGACCACAATGTACGATTCATTAGAAAGCAGTGATATACAGTGCCGTCTGTAGGTTTGGAACAGTGATGACTTTTTTGTTCTTTTGGTTCTATACTCCAAAAGTTTGGATTTGAAATGAAATTATTACTACAAGGTTAGAGTTTAAATTCCCAGCTAAAATTTAGTTTTGGTTTTTGGTGGTGTAGGAGAGATGTAAATGTCAATTAAATGCGTTTTTCTCGCCAATTTCATGATATCCAATTTGTGATTAAGGCCCTGATTGAAGCTCATATTTTATTCCTTGGCTTACACTGATACCGCTGTGGTCCTCATATTAAGGCTTCACCACAGCTACTCCCAGTGAACTCAGCACAGTCAATGTTGAGGTACAGTATGTGTTGTCTGAAGCACATCCAATGCTGCTCTAGTTCCTATCACACTGTTGCTCAAGCAGAAAATCTAGACCGGAATCATCATGCACTGGAACTCTTCAGCCTTCTATCTTGACTGATGTGCCCACCTTGCCACAAAGATTCGCTAAACCACGACAACCATATTGGATTGATAACCCTCCAAACCCAGATGGTGCTGGCCAGTTGCACCGCAGCCTACTGTATGGGTTAATCAGCAAGCAATATTTGAACCGAGGTCTCACCCTGACAAAGCTAACTGCAGGGCAATGACTACTGGGATCACTGATGAGCTTAGCAATTGCATATTGTCTGAGGGCCGAAGCAGAATGAAGTCTGAAGTTTAGAAAAACTCCTTGTCTGCTACAGTAAATGCAAATACATCCAATCTCACTGGACTGCACTGCACAATACAGCAACACCGTCATTAGCAACTAGGACTATTTTCAAGGCCAAAAAGTGGAAAGTTGTTGAATGGCCAGGTTAATATCTACTACTCTGGAAAAGATTGAGAGACCACTGCACCTTTGATTTCCTTTCCATAAAAGTTGAAAAGGAAAGTTTTGAGTGAGGAACTGAAGCGTTTAATTTGCAGTGGTCTCTTAATTTTAACCCTTCTGTTCCTCACTCAAAAACTTCCTTTTCGACTTTTTTGGAAAGGAAAGAAAAAGGCGCAGTGGTCTCTTAATTTTTTCCGGAGCTGTAAATTGAAATCAAATATAACATTAGATGAAGATAAGATGTAAACAAAAAATCCTTTAAACAAACATATTTTGCTCTTTGAGAACTTTTAAACTTAGGGCCTGAATTGGGATCGAGGTAAAATGTCCCAAGGACCATGATACAATGTCCAGGACACTGTCCCCAGGACCAACCAGGAACCAGTGGACCATGAAGAAAGCATCTGGAAACTCTCCTCATTCATCCTCTGGGAGATCCCCAGGACAAAACAAAAACTACTCCAAACTCTAAGTGTACCATTCTAAAACATCCAGGGCACTTTAGAGGGTCCATTTTGTGACCTCCTAGGGCACTCCAAACCAAATCTTTGTAGGCTGGGGCTGATGCATAGTACTCAAATCCCAGTTGGGGTCATGTCAAAATACTGTCATTGATTAAAACTTTTGGGGTTGATTGTCTCTTCCTCACGACTGTGTGACCTCACCATGTTCTGTTTACAAATAGTGCTCTGTGTTTGTGGGGCTCTTTAAAATGTGTTAGTATGAGTTAATCATGCATTGAATATATCTTGTGTAAAGTCTTGTTTAATCAGATTAAAGAATCCAGGATCCAGAACAAAATCAAGGGACATAAAAACATCTGTATGACCCCAACACTTTGGGACTTTGGACAGGGATGGATATATAAACTGATGCAACTTGAACAATTGTGACTGAGACAGGACATGCTGACCCTAGTCCCCTAGCATAATACTATAGCAGCGTAAAACTAAGGACTAAGACATGGGGGCCTAATCTGAAGATAACCCCGGACATGGCCATCCAGGCAGCAAATGACCCCACCCACTTTTTGAAGCGCTGGACCAAAGGGCCACCGACCAACTGCAAACACACTGACAGAGAGACGAACACAGCCCACAGAGTTCTCTCCCATTTTATGAGCATTAGGGAGATCATCAGGGAAAACAAGTAAGCCAGTGACTCTGCCCTGAATGGCATTGGAGAGAGGACATCCCAGTGGAGAGGGAAGCATGCCAGGTAAAGACAGCAAGGATGGTTTGTAAATCCATTGCCTTTCCGTTCACCATCACACTCCTGAGCCGAACTGCACGTAATAAAATTCCTTACTTAGGAGCGGAGTCTGTTAGAGTCTTAAAGGTTGAGACTGATTCTGCATCTTTCACATTAATCGGCAGATCATTCCACAATATTGAAGCTCTATGGTAGCAAGTCCTGCCTCCAACTGTTTTGAAATCCTAGGAATAGGAAAGAGGCCTGCATCTTGTGACCGTAGTGTACATATTGGTGTATACAGCTGGACCAATTCAGAGAGATAAATAGGAGCAAGTCCATGTAATGCTAGGTAGGTTAACGGTAAAACCTTACAATCAACCCTTGCCTTAATCGGCAGAAGGTAGAGAGGCTAGTATGGAGTAATGTGACCAACGTTTTTTGGGGGATATGACCTTATAATCATTGAGGTTTCAATATGAGATCTGAAACCAAATCTCTTTGTTCCGTAGGACCAAAAACAAGCATAACATTTTTTTCTGTGAAAATTGTTTTTTTTCTCAGAAGCAAAATATATTCAGTCATCCACTTCATTATTCTCTGAAACACAAAAATAGAGGACAGGCATATTTGGGGCTTTTCCAAGTTTTATTGAAATTTAAAAGTGTGTGTCACCTGCAATGTTTCATTTGCATAGCCATCAAAATAGACATTGTGATTCCAGATGACATCACCAAGAGGCAGCATAGAGTGAAAGCAATAATGGTCCCAAAACCGAGCATTGAGGAACACTTAAACAGTCTTTTGATTTTTCGAATTGACAAACATACGAACTGATACCTTTGTGATGGATAAGATCTAAACCAGGCAAGTGAGTGATCAATGAAACCCAATAAAGGTTGAATTAAAAAAAAGTCTGGTCTAAACTACATATTATGACTTTTGAGACCCGAAGGCAGCCAGTGAATATTGTGCTCTGGCATCAGCATAGATTGGATCCCAGTCTATATGGAATATTACATAGGGAATAACCTTCTAAACTTTAAGAAATGTATTTAGACATGGTTAACCCACTAGTTGAGAGTCTCTGCTTTAAGGAACAAAATGGAAATGTTTGTGGGATATATGCATATACCCACAATCACACAACTTACTCTTACACATGCATGCACAAGTTATCTCTCCATGTTCATAAGGTGTTGCTTGCCAGTCAGTTAACAGCATGGACATTTGTATCCAGTATTTAGGCAGTTTTCTGTTGTCTATTATTTGTGCAGCCACAGTCACTTTATCTCTGTAAATATTCTCCCCACCTCTTAAAAGAATCCTCTTAGTCTCTAATGATCTGAGGCTTTTTTCATGCATAAAAGCAAGGATTTATTTTGCCCGAGGTTGTGAAAAACAAACAAAAAAATGTTATCCCTTTCCGTCATGAAAATGGTATTTCCCGTTGTAGTTAATTTAAATAATTTCCTGTATCTATGGGGGCATTCTGTAATAGAGCATCTCGTAGCATGCCCGTTATACGTTTTGTGGAGTAACCGTTACTGCACCTGTAAACAGAGACCATTTGGTATTGCTGAAGTTTTGATGCCAAATCAAGCGGAGTGGGAACAATGCTCCATTATGGGTCTCACAGGAGTATATGTGCAGGAGGATGGTTGATGTGAATGCTGGCATGGTTTAGACAGCACTGCGTGGTGGATTCACAGGTACTGAAGCTGGTAGTTTTGAGCAAGTGATTTTCATTGTTATGCTGTACCAACCAGCTGTGGTTCTAGGCCTAATTTTGAACATAACCCTATTTTTTCAACACGCAGTACTATAGTAAGTAAATCTAAACAGACCAATACTGCAAACTGGCTCTAACTAGAATAGAAAGAGGCGTGGGAGGCTCCGGTGCTCAACTGAGCAAGAGGACAAATACATTGGAGTGTCTAGTTTGAGAAACAGACTCACAGTTCCTGAACTGGCAGCTTCATCAAATAGTACCCGCGAAACACCAGTCTCAACGTCAACAGTAAGGAGGTAACTCTGGGATACTGGCCTTCTAGGCAGAGTTGCAAAGAAAAAGCCAATCTTTCTGGACAGAGGAAGATTGGAAAAAAGTGTTATGGACAGACAATTCTAGGTTTGAGGTGTTTGGATCACAAAGAAGAACATTCGTGAGATGCAGACCAAATGGAAAGATGCTGGAGGAGTGCTTGATGCCATCTGTCAAGCATGGTGGAGGCAATGTGATGGTCTGGGGGTGTTTTGGTGGTGATATAATGGGAGATTTGTACAGGGTATAAGGGATCTTGAAGAAGGAAGGCTATCACTCCATTTTGCAACACCATGACATACCCTGTGGACGGCACTTATTGGAGCCAATTTCCTCCAACAACAAGACAGTGACCCAAAGCACAGCTCCAAACTATGCAAGAACTGTTTAGGGAAGAAGCAGTCTGCTAGTATTCTGTCTTTAATGGAGTGGCCAGCACAGTCACCAGATCTCATCTCTATTGAGCTGTTGTGGGAGCAGCTTGACCGTATGGTATGTAAGTGCCCATCAAGCCAATCCAATTTGTGGGAGGTGCTTCAGGAAGCATGGGGTGAAATATCTCCAGACTATACAATAATTTCAATTAAATATCATTATTTCTAATTGTTTCTCATTTTGCTATATCTCATATTCAAACTCATTTCATGTATGTTTTCATAGAAAACAAGGAAATTTCTAAATGACCCCAAACCTTTGAACGATAGTGTATATTGAAAGGTGTCTAATGAATTTAATTTGACATGGGTGGACCAAGTTCAAGAGACATCTCAAGGATGATCAAAGGGACACAGGCTGCATCTGAGCTAAATTTTGAGTGTCATGTCAAAGGTTCTGAATACGTATTTACATTCAATGTTTATTTTCAAATTGTATTGTTATTAAAATTGTTTTGTCTATAGCAAAACAAAAGATGGCGACACAGTGACTACTTTCCAAAGCAAATGTAAATGTATTGATTATGAGACGTTCTAGTTTGAGGCTACTTAGTAAATATATATTTTGTTACATTAAACATTTTGCATAGGAGCCAGCATTTATCATATGTCCGCAATGATCAAGATCTGATTTAGAGGAAACATTTTCAGTGTCTAAAATAGTTCTATATATCATTTCTGTAATTTCATAGGTGCGATACCACTAAGCGGGTGGACACAGCACATACTGCGGCTATTAATTAGACACCAGAAGTGAGACACATATCAGTCTCAAACTGCCAAGAGAGGAAAATCCCCTGAATGAACTTCTCTTTGTCAGTAGTGGCTACAATTCAGTGGAAGTGTGAACTCATAGATTACCAAATCAGCTTAAAATTTCTTGCCAACTCTTTTAAAGTGGTGAGCGCTTGCATTTGTGCTGTGTCTGTTAATTGTTTTTAAACCACAGCATTTTAAAATCTTCTGAGAGGCATGTCCACCCTGAAAAAGAATGGGAGACGGAAGACTGTTTACTGGTTTTTGCAAGCAGAGCGCATGTCTTAAATTATGAGAAAAATAAATTGGGTTTAACTGAAAACATATGATATTCTGCTGGAGAGGAAGCCTTCTTAAGAGGACCACAGCAAAGTAATAAACGGAGACAGAAAAAGGGCACGTGTGGCGGTTTGGGTGAATTAGGAATTTTTCTGAGGCAAGATAAACCCAAAGTTTATTTAAAGGGGTAGTAGTGGTTCATCGAACCCTCCTAATCAGAGCACTCAAAGCTTAAGTGTCATCAGGACACGTGTGTGTGTGTGTGTGTGTGTGTGTGTGTGTGTGTGTGTGTGTGTGTGTGTGTGTGTGAGCGCGGGCACATACACTCTCGTAATCACATGCATTCTCACATGAAGTTGATCATGGGAGAGCCCTGGAGTGCCATAAGCTACAGTGCTCTCACAATGCCATATCTCTTATTAGTGCTTTATGTCTGTAATTATTACCATTTAACCAGACACCCTTCTTGTACCCTATGTAATTTTGTAATTATAATTAGGATTTTTTGATCTTGTCTCTCCCTTGTTCTTCTTGATGTGACTGCTGAATTGAAATGTGTCTAAGTTTAAACATAATACCCTCTGGATAAAGTGATGTGTTGCACTAATCTTTTGCTTCAGATATGTTCTGTAAGGACCCTGGTTCAGTCCACTGTTTTCATTTGAAACTTTTATATGTACTCCCTATAATCAACTGCCTTTGCTAATTCTGATGTTAGACCCAATTCTGAAGTAAACACTTAATAGGATACTTTGGCGATTTGACAGTATATCTTCTTCACAGATATCATTTCTATGTCTAAGCTTTCTGCAACAGTTGTCCTGTGAGTTCTCAGTTTCAGCAGGGCCCTGCGAAACTGGTGCAGGTTGTCTGCCAAACCTCCTCATTGTCATCTGCTGGAGCATACAAGGACTGCAGACATACAGAGGCTGCAGTGCATTGTGTTGTTTGGGGTTCTGAAACGTCTTTCTAATTACAGTTCTTAAGTAGTTGTTGATTCTTTGATTGACATTTTTTGGTACTTTGTTATTTTAATTTGCCGAGACTACAAAACATTGCCTATTTGCTAAACATCCCATCCCTGCCATGCTCTTTTCTGTGACATACTGTATATGCATCTGTGACTGTCCATTATGGTGAATAGGGTCTGAAGAAGAATGACAAAACATATCACATTAATAGCCTAGATTAGTTACAAATACAGTGCTGTTATATCATTATAACACGTGATAGCAAAATGGATGCCAAGGATATTAAAAAGAAACTTGCCAAGGGGAATGCACAGGGGTGTAGAAAGGGGGGGGGTGCGGTCATGACCCCCCCAATATTATAGACAGGTCAATGTGACCCCCCTGGAAAAGAGTGAAAATCCTGGGATCCATTGACTGTGAACCCCCAATATACAATACAAACCTACGCCGTTGGGAATGCATACTGTTTGTGATTTGAAATGTTTTTATGGGTTTAGTTATATAATTATATATAGAATCCTTATACAATAGGACCTCTGTAGGCTTAGTAAAAATGTGTACTATTGTTTTTATCATGTATTGTCCTTGCAGTGTGCCACAAACACAGCCAGCAAGGATGGTTTCATCTGATTGTCAAACAAACACTTCAAAAGTTCGTTCTGCTGGCTGCCCAGACATGTTCTGTCCACTCATAAAATAATTAGTGCATCTAAACAGTACATTGTGCATCCGCAATTTAATGAATGTAAAAAGAGACATCTATATAAAAAATAAACTACCGGTGTAATGACATTTTGCATTTGTCATTAGGCTCACTACACTTGTAGCTGCTCTGAATTGAGGTGTCTACTGCAATATGATTGCATTTCAGACATTTGGCACCTATCTCTGACCTTTTTAACATTTGAGTTCTTGTCAAACCACAACACAATATCGAGGGTAAATACGCCAGTTTTCAATTCGGTTTGCCCATTTTCATGCAGCTGACATGCCATAATGTGAAATAAGTGTGTAATTGCCTAGAGTTTTCTTGGCATTTCCTTTTAATTATTGTGATTGGCTTAGTTTGTACTGGCGGCGTTTTTACCGGACTGCACCAGCTTACTTTCATCCCTGCTTATTATAATAATAATGATGATGATGATAGTAATGACTACAAAAAGAAGAAAGAGATCAAGAAAATGGATTGGAGGAAGTGCTGTGTGACCCATGTGTGTAAAGGTAAACCTATTATATGCCCAAAAAAAGACTTTGAAACTGCATAAACCACACTAAACAAATTTAAATCAGAGATAATATGTTCTTACAAAAACAATTATTAAAATATATTTTTTACAAAACATAATATCCATTTGTTCCAGCTTGCAGAATCCACAATTCATTGGGCTTGGGTCAGACCAGGCTTGAAAAAGCTATTTTGTTGTTTAAAGTAATACATGTTTTTTATTTGAATGATACCGAAGACCTTAAAAACAACCAAATTATCATTTGTACAATAGCATGTTAAATAATGTTTTATATTTATTTGAGTGTAAAAATTAGGCCTCATAGGCCAGACCTTCCTGGACCTGCTTCTGCCGTTCTTGTGTTTATAGGGAATGTATGTACCATAATCACCTGCCGTGGTTCATTCTCAAGTTACAATTCATTCTTATTCTTAAGTAAACTTTTAAGCGATATTGCCATGGTAGCAGTATCTACTTCCTTAGAGTTGGATGTCCTCAGGGATACCACTTGTATCATTTTGACATCACCAAACTCTTGTTATCATCCTTTGAGATGCCTTTGCCAAGACTTGACAATAGGGCTAGTGAGCAAATGGTCAAACACTAGGTAGTAAACCAGACACAAAAATGGTAATTGCCATTCATAGCCATGTACTTGCAAAACCTCCAGTGGGCCCTGCCATAAGAGGACTGGCAACACTTCACAGCCTGGTTCCTCAATAAGTTTCTTCACTGGTTACTGACTTTCTAAGGAGTTTTTGCTAGCCACTGTGTTTTCTGCATCTGTATTGCTTGGTAAAAGATTTGAGGTTTTAGCTACTGTAGCTGTCAATGTGGAAAATGTTGCCTCATGTAAGTAGGTTGATCCAAACGGAATCAGTATATCCATCGATGCTTTGGATTGGATAGTCATCAGTTTTCCTCTGCAACTGAAATCCAGAATTCAGCAAGTGTCATTGTGGCAAACATTGCCTTTAAGGTCCGATCACTGGACAGCTCCATCAGCACGTCCTCCAGGTTGGATGACAGGTGATCCCCAGTTGCCGTGAACGGTTGTCGTATCCAGTCGTATCGTTGTGGAGTTGTCTCATTTGGGAAGTACTTCATAAAGTGATTCAGAAGGCCTTGGAGATATGAAGTGATCATTTCTGTCATGTTATTGAGGTCCAGTTCATTTTCCTCCACAAATTCTTGCACAGCCCATCTCTCCAACTTTTTTGTAAATGCATCTATTTTATCAGACGACAATAGGCCTGTATTTGTATTTGTGCCTTGTGGTAATGAGTGAAGTAGGCTACATTAAGTTTGCTGAATATATACAAGATTTACCAACCATTTGGGATCTGTCAGGTGGTCTGCGAGTTGGGACCCAGACTCAATCAGGAAAATGCACTCCTCATCACACAGCTCAAACAGGCGGGTGCGAACTTTCCCCCGTGAAAGCCACCTGATCTCGGTACCGTACAGCAGGGCTTCATGTTCTGAGCCCATATCTTGGCAGAGGGTGGCGAACAGCCAGGTGTTCCTGGGACGTGATTTAATGGAGTTTACTATTTTAATAGCATGTAGCTCTGCCTCTTTTCTGTGGAAAAAAAACATGTTGATTTATCAACATGAAATGGATGCTTGATTTGCAAATGTCTTTTCCGTTTCACTGGCTTTAAACTTTCGTGTGCAAGAACCTCTGATCATAGAACGCATTGGGGATGATGCACATTGTTAATGGTAAAGAAAGTGAATCCAAACTATGAATTCCTCTTGATATTTTTAATGTTTGAATGGCTTGTCGCGCTGGAGGGTCTTACCCTTGCATTTCTCATTTCCTGGAAGCTTATTTTCATTATAAGTTGATTGCTTTTCAGAAGGAATTATTTCAAACGTCTTGTTTGTAGAGCTACTGATTTGCCACCGATCCATGTTGTAGGCTATGATTATTTGCTAGCTAACTAAAAGCGTGCACATAGCAGGAACTGTTTAAATGTGGCTCCGTAGATAGGCTACTGTTAACCCGCGCAACAGATTCAACCAACCAGTTTTCGTTCTGTGACTATACGTAAATTAAACAATATAAATATTTTACAAATTTAGCCTATTCTAATTGTATTCCCCCTTATATACAGTATAGCAGTTTTCAGGTTTATTAAAAAAAAAAAAAAACTTTTTAATTTACATTTATTTATTCTAAAAACTTGCGACTCCCCAAAATTATCTGGCGACCCTCACGTAAGAACCACTGTATTAAGGACTTTTATTAATAAACCATAAACCGAGGAACTTTAAACTGCTGACTCTCTACTGCAGCCCTGTTGACATGGATTGGGTCGTGTTTATTCCTCTGTTTCCCAAAGTCACCCAACCTCTCCTTTGTTTTGCTGACGATAAGAGAGAGGTTTCTGTAAGACAACTCAGTGCATGTTTGCGTATGTCCTCCCTGTAGGCTTCACTCTTGGTGATCCGGTTTTATTCGGTAAAACCTAGCCAGAAAATTGCAAACGAATGGGGAAAGTGTTTTGGGATATGATTAATTAGACTCATGGCGATTTGCTCTGGGAAATTCTTAAAACTTTGTAATTGGCTAACAATGGCCAATTTTGACAGATTGTTCTACAAGACTTTCCACACATTTTGGCAGAAGTGTTTTTGAACGAGATCTCAGACAAGAACAGTCCTGCTGAAGGATGAATCTTTGTCCCACTCTGTATTTTGCTCCGTTCATTCTTCCCTCAATCCTGACCAGTTTCCCAGTCCCTTCCGCTAGGGATAGTGTTAGCCATATTATGAACTGCATCAGGTTTTCGCCAGATTTGTCATTGGAGCCTCAGACCAGCGAATATTTTCCTTCACGCTCTTAGAGTTCTTCAGGCAGTATGTCGTATGTTTTTTACTCTGGAGTGGCTTCCATCTAGCCACTCTACCATCAAGGCCTGATTGATGGAGTGCTGAGGAGATTGCCATTCTGGAAGTTTCTACCATCACTGCAGAGAAACCCTGAAGCTCTGTTAGTGGCCATAAGATTCTCGGTCACCTGTCTGACCAGGGCTTTTCTTGTCAAGTTTCAAAGTTTGGCAGGATGACCATCTCTATGAAGAATCTTAGTGGTTTCAAACTTCAGTGATGGAAGGTAAAAAAAACCCCAGATATTTAATCAGTTAAAAATGAGGTATGTAGCTCAACAAAATGTGGAGAAAGTGAAAGGGTCTGAATACTGTATACCCCTGTGAAACAGGAAGTAATGGTTAACCAATTAAGAGTTTATAATGACTCTGGTGAGCTCTCACCTGTGGCTGCAAACAGTCTTTGCCCCCCTATGTTCCGTCTGTTTTGTCTTCTCTGGTTCTGCATTGCCATTACACAGGCCTCTCTGACATTGTTGGTCATCTTTGACAAGGTTGCTGTGCTCCCTTCTATGTCATCAGTCATAATGTCAATCTGTTGCAACCGCAGACCTTGTGAAAACCTGAAATGTATTTGCCAGAATCAATGGTTTCATTTAAAAAAAAGGATGAAATAAGCTCTATAACATCTGGTTTACTTGTCCTTCGTCAGTACATGGCATCAATACTCTATTAGACAGGTTGTTTGTGGTACTTTGGGCACACATAGTACACACACACACACACACACACACACACAGACTCACACATACACACGTGTGTGTGTGGGTGTGTGTGTGTGAAGATTGACTCGTCTGATTGATTACTTGATTTTGCTGCCTCCGTGGTTGGTCCTCTGATACACCCTGCATGGATAAAACTGAAAATAGCAACACAAACTGACATTAGGATGGAAGGTACAGTATGGTAATTGAGAAGCAGTTAACTAGTTGATATTACAGCATGGCCTACAAAGATTGTAAAATAGAGGTGTACCCCAAACTATATTTTTCCCTGAAATATTAAGTTCTAAACTAATACTTTAATAAAAGCTTTTAATTTCAATGTACTAAGCTGCGTCAGTGCAAGACCTGGGTTTAAATCCAGCGCACGGATTAGTACTGGGGTCTGCCTAGGGGAAGTGCATTTGGCCTGCACTGTTTGGGTTTAGGGGGTTACTAATGGAATATGGTTGCCCTGCCTCATTGTGCTGTAGTGACTTCTTTTGTTGGCTTGGGCATCTGTGAGCTCAATCAAGTTAGAAAGCCAGATTCTTTACTGAACAAAATTATTCTGGAATAGACTTCCTGGTTGACAGAGTAGCGTTATAAGAAGCAGAACTGCATCAGGGGGACTTTTGGAAGGACGGTACTGCATCTTCAGATCAACTGAGATTAAAATAGTTATAGGGTCTTTGCTGTGAGAGGTGAGACATGATATAGTCACCAACGACACGCTGCAATGCGAATATCCCTTCCCCTACGTGAGAATAGCTAATGTCACGTTGCCAGGTAGACTGACTTGAGTCGCTACATTTCTAGTCTACCTTTTAGCTGACTCAAATGGCGAGCTAACGTAACTAGAACATTAGATTGTGATGAGTGAATAAACAATTGTGAAACAGGTGCCGCATGAGCGAAATCCCTGTTTTGGAAATTACAGTAGATGGTTACACAGTGTTTTCAGATAGCCATGTGCTTTTTGTTTACTAGTCCAGGTGCAGCTCTGACGATTTGCCGGGTAGGATGACTTCACATAGTCTGGGATGCCCAGGGTCAAAGGCACTGGATTGATCTAGGGGGATCAGAGCTGAAGGGCAAGAGTCTGCTTGAGCTGTGTGAAGAGCAAGTTTGATGTGCGTGTGACCAGTGGATAAGGCTGAGTGAAAGAGGTGTGGATATCATTTTCAACTGGTTGGCTATGTCATCTGTAGAGAGGGAACATGATGGAGGAATGAGGACAGTTGATAAGATGGCAAAGAGTTTTCTGTGGTTAGGAAGAAGCTTGAAATTTGGAAGAAAATAAATATTCTTTACCTGGGGAAAGAGAGAAAGGAGGTAAGAAAGGATAGGTTTGTTTTCTTCTTTTTTCACCAACAGTAGCTGCCCGTAGCTCTGTTCTGTGAGCTTGTAGAGTGTCACTTAACCGTGGAGCATGAGGGCAGCTCATGAAATCTTGATTTTTGAGAAATGATTAACCTTGTGTGACAACCTGATACTCCCAGACTATGGGAAAAGACACTGTTAAATGAAGACAGAGAAACTGGAGTTACAGTATTTTCTGTAACTGGAGTTACAGTATTTTCTATAACTGGAGTTACAGTATTTTGCCACTCTGAGGAGGATGGTTCAACAGGTTAACAATTCTCCAGCGATCACAGTTAGAGAATTGCAGGATGTAGTTAAATCGTGGGGTCTCAAAGTCTCCAACACTACACATAGACACCACCTCAATGCCACCAAGCTACTGGGTGTTTTGCCAAAAGGCCTGTACCTTCATCAGGTTATTGCAAGGTTTTTATTTTTCATTTTTCCCCCTCAAAGGTTTCAGTTTGTTTTTCAATTGAGTTGTTCACATTACAGGTCACATTAAAAGTGGAAAAAGTTCTGACATGATTTATCTTTGTTTCATTCTTTTACATCACAAAAACCTGGCATTTTAACAAGGGTGTGTAGAGTTTTTATATCCACTGTATATCTTTATTAAGATTGTTTTGGTTTTAATTTTTAAGAACATTCCATGAAACAACACTTTAAACAACTTAACTTTCGCTCATAGATTGGTGGAAGTGTGCACCTCTTTTGCTAACACAGAGGCAACAATTGTGCCTGCAGCCTGTATAACAGAACAATGTCAGCTCACAGGGACGTAGACACATTGTCTTTGTTGTATGAAACTAGCCTTTCCAGATTAACATAGCTGCTCCCTACATTGCTCATTTAAAATAATTCTGCTTTGTTGAAGCTGAATGAATTGTCCCTCTCACTACTGTCCACCAACTAGTTAAATCCATCTGCCTGTCCCTGGGAAGCTCAGTGTATAAAGCCGTGTGTTTTTTGCACTTACTGTAAGTTGCTCTGGATAAGAGCGACAGCTAAATTACTAAAATGTAAAAATGTAAATCTGCACAATATTGTGTTATTTTTCCTGTCTACCATACTACGGTTCTGTATTCAATGGCACCAAACTAGCTGATGTGGTATTTTCTTTTAATTACATTTTTAAATAGATGATTTGCTGTGGTTGTGTCACCTTTCCTTTTTAGTTGGAATTTACCCCACATCAAATACAAGCTAAAGGGCCTCTGCCATCTATTTTCCAATGATGTTGTCAGCCATGTGGCTGAAACCCCTGACAGTCGAAAGGTAATCATCCTTTTCATCTCCAGGGGAGGGGCCAAGTCGTGGTTCTAGCTGACTCCATCTTTCCCTCATCCATGGCTTGTCCTTGCTAAACCATACTTGCCATCTGGCCAAAATACTGCTTTCTTCAGAATACCATTCATGTGTTCTGTATTGCAAGATGTTTAAATGTTATTTTATTGTGGTGCATATTAATACGTTTCTTAAAATGTAGGCATTTGTTTGGTATACTGACAGTTGAATTTGCAACTCAAAGCTAGGAATAAAGAAAGCAGCTGGTCTGGAGAACCTTCGCAACTTTTGATAAAGTTCTCTGATGTTCCCTGTACCTGTATTTCCTTGAGGATTATAAATTACAACATACTATGAATAATATTATCTACTTTTTACACATGCAGATCACTTTGCAGGATGTGTCTCTAACATTTATCTAAACCCTGAGTGCTTCCTTTGATTATTTTATTTTGAAATAAAATATAAATGTATAATATTAATAATAAAGATGACCAAATTTGCTAAGTGCTTAATCGTTGGGAAATGTTAATATCTCTAGTGCCTTACTGAGAAAAAAAATGAAAATGTATAAAAGAAACACGGATGTACTGTTTATGTTAAGTTAATTTGAACTCTGTGAATATGCAAGGTCCATTGAGGGAAAAGATCAAAACCCAGTTAGGCAAAAGATCAAAACCTGAACTCCCCTTATTAAAGGGGAAATATATTTCAAAGCTTTGATATCCCTTTTCCTTTTAGAAGGCAGCTTCACGTTTGCATTTCCTTCCATGTGTAGGTGTTGAAACAATTGCTTTGTTCTTTGCGCCTCCCTAAAATAGCAGACATACCAGGCTTGTAAGAAAATTAGCGAATTTAATTTCCTTGAGTAATGAAAATGTCATGCACCATTTAATAAAACTCAATGAAAAAAGTTGCCGTTTCACACATTGCAGATAGCTAGTGGGCCCCATGGATTTGAAAGTTTAGCAGTAGCCCCTTTTGATGTTTTCTCAGAGTTTTGTTTCTTTTTTCTTGATGTGATGTGAAATTAATCTCAACAGCTTGGATGTACATATGAAAATGAGAGCTGTTTGGTGTCTCCCCCTCAACTCAGGGCACTGTTGGCTGAGGTAACAGATATCTCTTTCCCCTTTAAACTGCAAATTATTTTACGTTCATGAGTTTGTCTCATCTTCAAGGTCAAAAATGTAATTTTTGCTCTTTCAAAGGGTTATAACCTTAAAAGAGAGCCATCCTCCCTGATTAATGAGAGACTCCTGCATTTGATGTTTCAACGGTGACATTTTAAACTTTAAATATTTTATATGCACACCTATGAAGAAAATGAAGATATGCATTCATGTGGAATAAACGGTATTGCAGAGAAGAAAGGCTGGGCCGGGTATCATTTTAATAGAACAGTTAGAGTGCAATGGTTTTTCTTGGTGATTTTTATTTGAGGTTTTTATGTGTGCGCAAGCTGATTTAAAGGCACACTAAATCATTGGGGATGGGGAGTAGTGGGTTATGCATTTAATCAAGGAGTAGGTCTTGGGAGAGTGGCTGGTCGAGTCACCAGGGCATCAGCAAGGGCTGACCTCGATTGCATTTGGGCCTATCGTTTTTGTTCCTGTCAAAATAATAGCCCATTTTCACTTTGGTTATAGTCAGCGTGCAACAATGACACAGAGGGATATGAGGGAAGGCTTTTTACAAATTCAAAAGCCTATTAAGCACCATAAAGTGCTGAACTGGACATACAAGTTATTACTGTACATGTAGCAGCTCAAGTCTGGGTAGCCTAGTCCTGAGTCTTAGTAGTCCTCATAATTTCCCCCAAGGGTAAATGTTCTATAATACAATATAAATAAATAATAGTTTCAATGTAAGCATACCCATTTTCAAACAACTACCACAGAATTGCAAGCAATCCAAATAGTATCATGCATTATAAAAACATTTTAATTGTAGTTTTATTGATTTAAATCTCCACTTTTCTCTCATATTTTCTCCAGTCTCATAAGTGGAATGTGTCTATTATTGCACAGTAGACTCACCACACATCTGCAGTGAACCTTTGTGTGTCATATTGCTTATCACTTTATCCAAATTGTTCCCCGTGAAATCAAAATATTCTGTCATTAGTTGCATCTTTAGACATGGACTTCCTTCTTTTCATGGAATATTAGGCATTACATACAGCAGACAGAGACATTGTTAGCAACCAATATTTTTTCAGCTTAAATGTTCTAGCCAGCACATTTAATGGGCCGTTACCTGTCAATCAAAACAACAGAGTTGTACTCCTCATAGGACATTTCCATTAGTCGTTGTTCTTGGAATGTTAACGTGTGCTAATGCTTGATTAATTGCAGTCTTACTGGAGGACAAAACTAAATATTTCATTCAGTGCTTGCTGTGTTGTTGCAACCTCAGACAACATTCTCCCTGGAAGCTTAATTCAAAACTCAAACCACTGGCAAAATTTGCAGCCTACCCAAACTCGCTCTGGCCAAACGCTACGCCACGTCGACAGATGTTAATTTAATTTCTGCAAGGAGACTGGCTCTAAGTATTTGCAATACCATTTCTAGATCGTAAAAAACAATTTCAACATTCTGACCAGAACACACATGATGCAGCATGAGTCTCTCCAAGTGCAAGGTGTAAAATCATCCAGGATGTCAAAAAGAACACTAGAACAATATCCAGATATCTTCAGGTCTCTCGAGTCTCAGCTAAGGTCAATGTTCATATGACAGAGGGCGAAAATGGGATTCATGGCAGAGCAGCGAGGCCTTAACTGCTCTCTAAGAACAACATGAATGCTTCTCTCTTGTTTGCCAAAAAGCAACTGCATGATCCTCCAAAATCCTGGAATAATGTTCTATGGAGTCAAAAGTGGTACTTTGGATGACGGGTGTTATGCAAATGCAGGATGCATGCTCAAAGTGCAATGGTTCAGTAAGACAGCACAATTAGAGAGCCTACGTTTCCCTAGGGTGGTATTAACATACTGTAGGTGGACTTTTGTTGCGTCACTAACACTTCATGCTATTCTTTTTTCTTTTTTTTTTTGAAGCCAGAATTCAAATACTAAATGCATTTCACACACAGCTATCAGACAATAATTATTTGGTTAAGTTCATAAACTTCTCAGTCAACATTAGAATGTGGATTTGAAAAGCCACACACCTGTCTATAAAAGCTCCTACTGTTGACAGTTCATGTCAGAGCAAAGACAGGCCATAAGGTCGAAGGAATTGTCCATAGCAATCAAAGATATCATTTTGATGTCGAGGCACAGATTTGAGAAGGGTATCAAAACATCTCTGCAGCATTGAAGGTCCACAAGAACAACCAACACTCTTCTTAGAACTCGCACCCAGCCAAACTGAGCAATCAGGGGAGAACAGCATTGGTTACGTAGGTAGGTGACCAAGAGCCTGATGACCACAAAGACAGATCTTCAGAGTTCCTGTGTGGAGATGGGAGAACCTTCAATTAGGACAAGCATCTGTACAGTACTCCACCAATCAGGCTTTTATGGTATAAAGGACTCTCTGACCTTGAGAAACAAGATTCTCTGTTCAGATGAAACTAAGATTGAACTCTTTGACCTGATTGCCATGCGTCACATCTGGAAGAAACTGGGTGCCGATCATCACCTGGTCAATATCATCCCTACGGTGAAGCATGGTGGTGGCAGCATAATGCAGTGGGGATGTTTTTCAGGAGCAGGGACTTGGAGATTTGTCAAGATTGAGGGAATGATGAACAGAGGGAAATATGATCGGTGCATCTTGCCTCCTCACAGTTTCTCCTTCTAGGGAGATGTGTTACAGGAAGCTGTGCATTTGAATCCAGCACAGGTAAAATCTTTGTTGCTTCCTTGGCATATATCTCAGGTAGTCCGTATGCCATACTCATGAATACATCTCGCCTACTAGTGTTTCTGTTCATGCACTGCTTGAACACAATGTGTGCATTGAAAGCACTTAAGACATTTCAATCACACCAAATGTCAAGCTTCATCCTTTATGCCCAGGCCACACTTTGACACCTTGTTCCCTCTCCTCAATGCTCCTCTTCCGTATTCCCTGTTTGCTGATTACTTTTTCAACATCTTTGAAAAGACTGTTGATGACATCCACACCTAACTCACTATTTGGTCCACAGGTTTTTCACACACCAAAAATGTCTAAGCATGAACTGCCTCTCCCCACACTCCCCAGATGAAATTTTGCAAGTAGTGATGCCCAGCTGCCTGAAACCTTGCAGCCTTTACCTTATACCCTCCTCCCTTCTCCAGATAATCTCTAGAGGCATTCCCTCATAAACCAATCCCTGACCACTGGCTGTGCCCCCTGCTGCTTCAAGATGGTCATTCCTCCTCATGAAAAAATAGATCCCTCTGATGTAAAAGAAAACACAGACTGATATTCCCTCTGTCTTTTCAAAAGACATAAGGAATACGCTGCTGTGTCTGACCAACTATCATCTTTCTTAATGATCTCCTCAATTGTAACGTTGTCAAGCTTCTAGATGGCTCATTCCACTGAGAACAGCCTACTCTGTGTCACAGTGTTATTTCCCACTTTGTTTTGTTCTTGTAATAACACGCAAGGAAATTGTTGCAATAGCTGATCTTCTACAACATAATTAGACGTTATAGCCCCATACTCTTTAAGATGTGCTCATAAATGTAATGCTACTTATAGAGACAAATAATACAGGACACGTCTTGTTCTTTTAATCCTTTTTGAGCATGCCACATATTTTTTAGTACACTTTGGAATGAGAATAGTATGTTCACAGTTTAAACAAACCAAGCTTAGAGGCAATTGTGCGGGCATTCAGAAAAAATACTCCAAACAAATTTTGTGTGAAAACAACCTAATAAACAATTTTGTTACCTAATCTTGTGCAAGGTGTCCAAATTCACAACAGTTGCTTTCCACTGGAGTGCAGTGGTTGGTTCCCTAACATTCTGGGGTGGGGCTTATGGTAGGAAAAATTATCTGAGTTGTAGATCAGCATGACAGTCCCATATATTTTATTGCCGTTCAAACAGACTTAAAACTATTGGAAGGAAAGCCAGTTAACTCATTGTATGTAATTTTATTTCATATTTCACAGAAATCTGGAAACATTTGGCAGTCACCCTAAAAAAGACAAAAGCTTACTGCAGTACTGCACTTACTGTACAATCAGAGGGGCTAAATATTTACCCAAAGTAAGATTTCAGTGGGGACATGTTTTCTATAAGGGCACGGTTTGTTTTCTCGTCCTATTTGCTCCTGTGGGGGATTAATACTGTCAGTCATGATGATTGGCAGCCCTCAAATCACATCCTCACAGCAAAGTGGCAGATTTTTGTCAGCACTCGTCAGGAGGAGAATAGCCTTATCAGGAGAACCTTGTTTGGAGACGCACAAAACCGCTAAATCCGCAATTCATGGGAGATCTGTTTACAATCTGCACTGGCCATTGACTGCTAAACAGCCCATGCAGAGCCATCCTGGGCCACTCCGATGACAAGAGGAGCAGAGCAATTACATTCTCAAACACCAATCTGAGTCTAGGTCGGCATGCAAACAAACGTCAGACTCACACACACACATACACACACACACGCAAACACTGATGGCTTCAGGCAGAGAAATATGTTTACTCATGACTTAAAAGTAAAGTGTTAAGCATGTTAAAAAATGTTTGTATTAATTGCCGTCTATGGATGTGTTATGCAGCGTCCATGTAGTATAAAAACAACACCTAAGTGTTGAAGAACATTTCTCTGAGATTTCTTTGAATGGCAAATAGTTTTCTGAATGCGTATTTGGAGATAATGTAAACCCATTGTAAATCATGTAATCTGTTACAGCAAAATACATTGAATCAGTAACGAAACACTCGGAAATGTGTCTGTCACGTAGGGTAATGGTTTCTTTCTACTTGATTAGCTATTGAGACAGCAGAAAGCGTAGTGTTTAAAGGGATAGTTCATCCAAAAATCATATTTGGGCAAAAGTCCACTTACCCTGTTCCTGAAGGCACATATTGTCATTTTTAAAATAATCCATTATTCAGCTCTGTCCCAGTCTGTAATCATCCAAATTCATGAATGGAAACGATGCATACCACTATACCAACGCTGCATTGTAAGGGTAATGGTTGACTAACGGTGACAGTCAACCATTGCTAGGCTTGCTACACAGTAACGGTGTAATAGGTTTGTTGAATTGATAATTGGTGAAAGTTGGTATCTCTTTTTGTGAATAATTATTTAGCCTAATACATTTGTGGAATCTTACTCTTCAGTAAAATAAGCAGAGAAAATTCAGAGATGATAACGTGTGTATGCGATTCATCCATTGACATCCATTGACATCATGCATTCAGTGAAGGGTGATTAGCGCCTGGGTATTTTGGCGATTAAGTCGGAAAACAGGGTACAAGAAACAGGTAAATAGTCTCTAAATAGTTTTCCGTTTGTGTGTTTAGAATTCTGACAACGGAACAATGTAATATACGCCTATTTAGGAAAAGTCATGGAAGGAGGAGGGTGTAGCTTTAAAAATGGCAGTTTTAATTTAATGACAAACTCAAACCCCAATTCCCGTAGGCATTTGGCGGTCCTAGTTTTAAATACAGGCCTAGGTTTAAAATTACTTATTTTTCATTCATCTTTTAACTATTTCTGTTTTAAAATATACTGTTTCTGTTTTTAATCCAGCAAGGAGGTATAAGAGCGTTGCACTCGTTTTCTGATTATTTGGTTTTCTACCTGGTGTCCAATTTGACCACATCGTCATAGACATTTTTTTTAATAAGATTAATCGATTGATTGATCTTTTATGATGTCGACGGTCGATTAAGGAAAAGCCTTGAAGTTTGCAACCCAAATGTTTACATGTTCACAGTTCCTAGCTTGTTAACTAGGTAAGCCATTATGTGTGTGAAGCTAAACATATTTTATATTTTGATTGCGCAACTACCTCAATTGTTATTTCAAATTAGTTATTTGACTTTAATATAGTTCCTAGCTATCAACATTTAAATGTTAGTTATTGCTGTGAAGTCAATAAATTGTTTTGAGATAGCAATTTATTTACTACAAACTATAAAAAACTTCACATTTCAATAAATAGAGGTTTACTTACTTGTCTTAAACTGTTAATTGGCATCATAAGTTGGCATTTCATTTGTCAACTTAGTGCACTACAACCGCACGCTCACAAGATTGTGCATGAATTGTGCATGAAGCTTTAAAACATATTTTTTATGTTTTAAAGCTTTGTTTTGAACATAAAAAACATTTGGTCCACATCCAGCTTGAGAGAATCTACAAGTACAAATGGTAAAGGCATACCCAAGAAGGTTGGAAGCTGTGATTACTGCCAAAGCGCTATTAAGAAGTAGTAAATTCTGGCCTGAATGTTTATATGGTATGTTAGTTATTTATTTTCAATATATAGGGACAAATTTATTACAATTTCTATAGCGACTTCTCTCTTTCATTATGAGGTATTCTGTAGATTGATGGCAAAACAATGTAAACACTTACATGTTAATTTCAGTTAATATATAAATTGAACGGATCTGAATGCTTTCCAAATCGTACTTGCATTCAATACTATCCTGGCATTGCATGACAATGTACCATTTCATATATATTTAATACATATTCACTAAATATGGACTATTACCAAGAGGTGTGTGGAGATATGATTAATCTGGTTGAGGGTAATATGTAAAACATGATATTATTAAATAATGGCCATTGATCGGAAGAAAAAGAATACTTATGTCTCTGGGACTGCGCAACCAACATTGGGGTAATAATAACAAAGAGCTGTGTTGTTCTACTCTGAAACCATTTAAAATTAGAGTAAATCTTTTGTAAGTGCATTTTTAATTGTATTTTTCCAACAGTTTGTCACGTTACATGTTGGAGGAAGGACACAGGCGCAGTGAGAAAGGAGGACTTTTAATGAAAACAACAAAGATGTAACAAAACTAAAACAAGACAAACAAAGAACAACATTACAAAAGGAATGGGATCCGCAGGTGAGGGCACTAACAACAAACAGGTGTCCGGGTTCCGAATGAGGGAGAAAGAGGTGTTGTATCTCCCTGGCCTGACGTGACAGGACGTGACACTTCTTAAAACTGGAGGTAAATGTTTGTTCACTTTTTGGCAAACATTGACCAGCTATTGAGTTATTTTGACCAATGTGTTATATAAATGGTTTTGTAATACATTTATATATGCTTGAATAACCACTAATAGCGACCACTTAAACCCTTTACAGACACTTTAGAAATAGTACTTTGTTCTAAGGCGTTAAACGAAACATTATTCACCGACAATTGTGACAATGTCAGGAGTCGGTGTGATGCTGTCCTTGTCGTCCTGTGTTTTGGGTACACAAAATGAAAGCTATATTTTCTTTGCAAATATTTATTGAGAAAATCAATAAATATAGCACATTTTAAAACTTGTCTCTCAAACACGTTTTTACAGTGATTAGCTAGCGTGCACATTTGGCCTATATTAGCATAAAGGTGGCAAGAGTCAAAACAAGATGTGGTATGAAAAACAAGATATAAATAGCTGAAACAAGCTAAATACACAGATCATCCATAACATTATGACCACTGACAGGTGAAGTGAATAACTCTGATAATCTCTTTATCATGGCACCTGTCAGTGGGTGGGATATATTAGGCAGCAAGTGAACATTCCGTCCTCAAAGTTGATGTGTTAGAAGCAGGAAAAATGGGCAAGCGTAAGGATCTGAGCGACTTTGACAAGGGCCAAATTGTGAAGGCTAGACGACTGGGTCAGAGCATCTCCAAAACTGCAGCCCTTGTGGCGTGTTTCCAGTCTGCAGTAGTCAGTACCTATCAAAGTGGTCCAAAGAAGGAAAGGCGGTAAACTGGCGACATGGTCATGGGCGGCCAAGGCTCATTAATGCGCGTGGGGAGCGATGGCTGGCCCATGTGGTCTGATCTAACAGACGAGCTACTGTAGCTCAAATTGCTGAAACAGTTAATGCTGGTAGTGATAGAAAGGTGTCAGAACACCCAGTGCATCGCAGTTTGTTGTGTATGGGGCTGCGTAGCTGTAGACTAGTCAGGGTCCCCAGGGTGACCCCTGTCCCCTGCTGAAAGTGTCTACAATGGGCACGTGAGCATCAAAACTGGACTACGGAGCAGTGGAAGAAGGTGGCCTGGTCACGTTTTCTTTTTATCACGTGGATGGCAGGGTGCGTGTGTGTCGCTTACCTGGAGAACACATGGCACCAGGATGCACTATGGAAAGGAGGCAAGCAGGCGGAGGCAGTGTGATGCTTTGGGCAATGTTCTGCTGGGAAAACTTGGGTCCTGCCATTCATGTGGATGTTACTTTGACACGTACCACCTACCTAAGCATTGTTGCAGACCCATGTGCACCCTTTCATGGCAACGGTATTCCCTGATGGCATTGGCCTCTTTCAGCAGGATAATATGCCCTGCCACAAAGCAAAAATGGTTTAGGAATGATTTGAGGAACACAACAACGAGTTCAAGGTGTTGACTTGGCCTCCAAATTCCCCAGATCTCAGTCCAATCGAGCATCTGTGGGATGTGCTGGACAAACAAGTCCGATCCATGGAGGCCCCACCTCGCAACTTACACTACTTAAAGGATCTGCTGCTAACGTCTTGGTGCCAGATTCCACAGCACACCTTCAGGGGTCTAGTGGAGTCCATGCCTCGAAGGGTCAGGGCTGTTTTGGCAGCAAAAGGGGGACCTACACAAAATTAGGCAGGTCATTATTTTCATTGTAACAAATGGTGAAATATGCACCTAAAACAGCAGTATTGTTGACGTAAACATTCACAAATAGGGCTTTTTAGTTTGGCCTTTTTAGTGGTGTGTATAGATTATTTGTGTGTTATGTAGTTATGTAGGTACCCTTGTAAGTATTTTTGTTATAGATCGCACCAATGACGATGGTTTGTCACTCATAACCGTGCTAAAAGCTATAAAGATATCACAGGAGAATTAAAAGCATTATCGAAGGTGTCAGTGGATCGTTTAATTTTGCCCACCGCAACTGCCAGTCAGCACTTTTTTTTCTGTTGTTGTAAAAGAAGATAGGGCCTTTTAATCTAAAGAGGCTGATTGTTGTTTTTACAGGCCCAGAAGTGTTTCTCAATTGGGATGCACTAAATCTTCCTAGCCTTATTCCTCTTTGGCTTCTAAATGATGTTATACAGAAAAAATGGTAAAGGGTTTCTCAGAGGAGTTCATACACCACTGCATGGGACCTCTAGCTAATCAAGGCAAAATCAACCACTCAGGTGTCACTATTGACTATTAACTCTATTAAATATTTAGTTCTTGATGGATGGCTCAATCGGTATTAGTAAGTCAGTCACTTTTTACTGTATATACTGTTTATACCTCTAAAACTATTTTTACTGTCTATACCTCTAAATCTATTGACATCCTTGATAAAGATGTGAAACAAATGATGTATAAAATAGACAACCCAAGTAATAAACTATATTTCATGCTAAAAAGATGATAAAACCCTATTATTTTATACTAACAACTACAGCAAGTATTAATTTTGATTCATGAGAGATCTTATAAATTCTAATAAAATGTAATCTGTATTAACATTCCACTGTTTTAATATGATTTAATTCTTAAGGAACTGTATTGTTGCCTTCCATGGCTTCGTGTTTCACTAATATAGATGAGCTGACTTTCATGTAAAATAATTTTGTCATCTGTCATTATGGGGAAAAACAACAAATCCAGAAATTAAATTGTAAAAGAAAAATCCAAAACCTCAATATACTACTCACCACTTTGGTGGTTATGGCTAACAAGCGAAATGCCTGTTTAACGGTGCCTGATAAAGGCCTCAAGTTTATCTTGAACTCATACAACAAGTGAAAAATGATTTAGCTGGAAAAGAAGATTCCAAAGGTGACAATTGGAGAGTTAAAGAACTTGGTTGTGTGTTGGGGTAACCAAATCTCTGAATCTACAACCCCACAGAAAGCACAGAAAGCAATGATGTGTAAATCATTTATCCCTATATTCCATTGGATATAGTACAAAGACAACATCAAATGTTGAAACTGAGAAATTATATTGTTTTTAGAAAAATACATGCCCATTTTGAATTTGATGCCAGCAACACATTTCATAAAAGTTGGGACAGGAGCATTTAACACTTTGTTGCATCACCTCTTCTAATAACAATACTCTTTAAGCGTTTGGGAACTGACGAATTGCTGTAGTTTTGAAAGTGAAATGTACTCCAATTCTTGCTTGATATAGGATTTCAGCTGATCAACAGTTCGGGGTCTCCTGTTTCATATTTTTGGTTTCATAATGTACCAAATGTTTTCAGTGGGTGACAGGTCTGGACAGTAGACAGGCCAGTTTAGCACCCAGACTCTTTTACTATAGTGCCATGCTGTTGTAATACATGCATGATGTGGGTTGGCATTGTGTTGCTGTATATGTAACCTGTATATATTGTTCAGCATTAATAGTGCCTTCACAGATGTGCAAGTCACTCATGCCATGTGCACTAATGCAACCCCATACCATCACGGATGCTGGCTTTTGAACTGTGTGCTGAAAAGAAGCCAGGTGGTCCCTCTCCTCTTTAGTCCAGAGGATGCAGTATCCATGATTTCCAAAAATAATTTCAAATTTAATTTGATTTTCACTTCCATTGCAAATGAGCTTGGGCCCAGAGAAGGCGGCGGCAGTTCTGGATCTTGTTTATAAATGGTTTCTTGGAAACTCATGGAAGAGTTTTAACTTGCATTTGTGGATGCAGCGATGTACTGTGTTTTTCTGAGCCCATGCAGTGATTTCCCATACAGAATCGTATCTGTTTTTAATGCAGTGCCGCCAGAGGCCCGAAGATCACGGCCATCCAGTATTGGTTTTCGGCCTTGTCCCTTGCATACAGAGATCTCTCCGGATTCTCTAAATCTTTTAATGATATTATGTACCGTAGATGATGAGACCCCCAAACTTTTTCCAATTTTACGTTAAGAAACGTTATTCTTAAATTGTTGCACTATTTGCTTGTGCAGTCTTTCACAAAGGGGTGAACCCCTCCCCATCCTCACTTCTGACAGACCCATCCTCTCTGAAATTAACTTTTAATACCCAATCATGTTACTAACCTGTTTCCAGTTGACCTAAATAGTTGTGTGATATTCCACCATATTTAGTTTTCTAGCATTACACAACTTTCCAGAGTTTTGTTGCCTCTGTCCAAACTCTTTTGAAATATGTTGCTGGCATCTAAATCAAAGTGAGTATATATTATTCAAGAAACAGTAAAATCTCTCACTTTCAACATTTGATATGTTGTCTTTGTACTATTTTCTATTGAATGAATTAGGGTTTAAATTATTTGCACATCATTGCATTCTGTTTTTATTGTGTAACGCAGCGTCCCAACTTTTTTGGATACAAGGTTGTACCACTAGACCACGATTCCATGCTAACGCAACCAACAATTGTAAGCAATGACATTAGATTGCATGGTCAGATTAAATGAAAATAGAGGCATTTGGCCACACACACCACTGGTGGGTTTGGCATTAAAACAAAGGTGTGTATGCAGAAAAGACCTGCGTACCTACAATGAAATATGGGGTGTGATCTTTGATAAATTGGGTCCTTTTAGCTTATGCTGGTCCTGAGACCCTTATTAAGGTTAACAACATAATTTGCTCTAAGAAGTACCACAACATTTTTGCCCAAAACCTGTTATCCTTTTTAGCTGATAGTGGACCTTCCAGCAATAAAAGTGGTCAATCCGTTAGTGCAGACCGAACAATATTTACATTTTTGGTGAATAAATGTATAATTTGAAAAACATATAATTTTGGTTGATTCCATTGAATCATTAATGAAGTACAATATATTCCATATGTTGGAACAATAAAATATTGCGCGTCGCCTGTCATATTTTTTATACACTTTTTTTTTGCTTATCTTGATCAAGGGTATCAATTACATTGGAGGTGACTGCATACTTATCACAGACTTCTTAATCTATCGAGCTATTTTTAAAAGTTATTTTCATTGGTAGCTCTAGATTGATGTAGTGTCTAGCCAAGCAGTTTTCTAGGCTCGCCTACAGTATATTTTTCTTTCTGATATCAATCAAAAGTATAAAATCATAAAAAGGTATTATGTTCTGTTTTCTTTTATGGCACTTATTGTCAAATATTCCTGTCAGTTCAATTAATTTATCAATCCCCATGTCAGTCATGCTTTACTGTACATTACTTGAAATGCAAGCCATATATCGTGTGTAGTGCTTCGACATTAAAGCCTGAGGATGATGCAAACAGCAAAATATATTGCTCCGTCCATTAAAGGATTTTAATAGTGGAGTTACATTAGTGATTTTATTTTCAAGCATTGATTGAAGCATTTTCCTTGTAGAAAATTAATTGCATTAGTCTAGCAATGCAAGGAGCTGAGATCTTGAATGGATGTATGAAGGCTGTAACATCTATTTTAACATGGCAAACAATATGAGTGGAAGGACATTATAGCTAAAGGCCCTATTGCTCAATCTTTTTTTTAGGTAAGTCAACAGAGAAATCATTATCATTTACAGCAACAACCTGAGAGCAACAAGGGTAAATTAAATACATTTTTTCATTTAATTGATTGAATCAAGCTATCTTTTGGTTATTGCTAGGCTACCTACTGAGCCCAAAGTAGCAGAAAATGTTTTGACTTTCTTATCTACTTTTTCCCGGGGCAAATGCTCTATCAATGCTCTATCAAGAAAGCACTGTATAATGTATGCAATCATAGTACCATTCCAATCTGAATCGCTGTAAAATATAGTTTTAATAACCAATAGTGTTTACAGCTGTTTCAAACTTAAGAAAACATAATTCAATGCATACCACGTTTAACAAAATTTGTATCAGCAATAAGGAGTTTACTTATTATGCAATCATGAGCTTTTAATCCAACATAAATACTTTTTAAAATATGTTGCAAAAAGTGCTCATTAGTGCCATTAGAAATATTTTTATTGAATGTTGAAAAAATACTTTCTACACACTCTCTAACTGAATTTAGTGGTTGAAATTCTTGCTGGAATATTTTTAATATAAATGAATTCAATCTTGTAAAAATACAATCCACTGTAAACTCTATGCGACCCAAATTTGGGACGCAACCCACCAATTGACAAGCAGTGAATTATGTGCTTTAAGGTACTATTGTTTAGTTTTTCTCACCTTCATACAGTACAAATTGCACAAGAATAAGAGAAGGTGAGGGAGAGATGCTTTACTCCTATGTCCTTGTCATGCAAATAAAATATTTTGCACTGCGTCAGACACTGTGATATATACTATCCCTTTGTAAATAAATCCACACAAAGTGCAAGTGAGAATTGTATCTGAAATTTGGTATTTAGGAGATTCAGAGTGAATGATGATATGTGACAATCAGTCACAGCAATTAGTGTTACTGTTAAGAAGCTTTTTTGTTTTCTCTCACCCATACAGAATGTCACAAATAAATCCTCACTTACATTTGCATATTAATTGGATCTGAGACGTCAAGCATCTTTCATTAAGCAAAATGATCTGCATATTTGGAGACTTAACGTTTATTTTGACGTGGGAAAAGAAGTCATTGAAAATTGACCGCATCATAGGATGTAAACTTTGGCTGAATGTCGCCTGTTGTATTAACCCTCTAGCTCCTTGTAGCCGTGAAAACATGAAGCCACAATGGACTGATAAACAACAGTATTTAGCATTACAGACTTAATCAAAGCTAAGCCAAAGGCAACACAATATAAGTGCCTTATGTGGTTGTCTTTGCATAGTTTTAAACAATATTAAGATTTATCTATATTCATTTTATGACTGAACAGTAGCTATTACATTTGTACAATGATTAAAGCAATAGTAATTTTAGGGATAGTTTAGATGTAGTTTACTTTTAAAACAAAAATCTACCCACATTCTGGAAGATCAAATCTTGACATAAGGTGTGATTGTAAGTTTATTAGGATGTAAGTGATTATATACTCCCTTATTACTTTTTTTTAACCTGTTAATGAAAAATAAATATAATCCCTGGATAACTTGAAATGTCGAATGAAGTGGATGAGAGGGGAATATGTTGATTGTCTGAAATCATTGTGTCAGACATTCTTTTTTCGGTGGCAGTTGCCCATTCTAAAGGGAACGTTTACATTGGTTGGCTTGATATGATTAAGGCACAGAGGCTGCTAATGGAAAGGCTGTGTATCATGGGGTCTACATGGTTAGGGGCTAGACTTGTGAATAATTTGATTTGGTTGCAGGGGAATATATCTGGAGGATTATGTTAATGGTGTTGCCCCCATGCAGAATTCTTTTGAACTCTTCAGAACTCACATCTGCTGGGGTCGACAGCTAGACAGGACGGCAGCCTTCTTTCGTTCAAGGAAAGTGTTTAAAGGTCATTTCCAGTACAAACAGACTAGCTTTCTATTTTAAAGAACTTCCAATTTATTTTTTGATGCTGCACACAATTATCATTTTCTTTGAATCAACAAAAGCTTAGTATAATAATTACTCCATCTTAATTAGTGTGTCTGCAACATAAAATAACATTTTCCTATCATGCACTTTGAAAAAGGTGTTGCATATACACTGTAATTTACGGTATTTCTCTGATTATGAGATTTCCCTCTGATTATGAGATTTCCCCCACAAGCCTTATTTGGTAAATTTCTGGGTGGGGATATGTTTGTATTCAGCACTATGGCAACCAAAGTCAAGGTGACCAAGACCATGTTGAACACATTAGATTACTAGAACACAAAGACAGCAGACAGTGCAGTCAGCACAAAATACCATTTATCTGGTGCCTGATTGTGGGGCTTTCAGAGACCATCCTCTGACTGGTTGTGGATTTATTGGCTTGGTGAGTCTGACCACCATACTTCCTAACATCCCCCTTAGCTGTGTGCTAGTGGGATGGGTAACTGCGTTTTTATACATGGGTGGAATTGCACCTCAACAACGGCCGATGAAAATTGTCATTTACCGGAAATTGAGGCCCCCAGTCATTATGTGAGGTGTCTGAAATGTTTTGAAACATGTATTGTATGTGGGAAACATGTGACAGCTAATCTTTCAGAAAGAATGTACTTACAAAAAAATAAATAATTCTGTGAGAAGATTATTCAATTTCCATAAGGATTTGACCTTATTGAAATATTTTTAAATGTACAACATGTGTAACAGTTTATGACTATTACACTTTCCCAAAATAAGTGTTCGTGCTAAACCTTTTTTAACACTTTGAAATGTGTTATGGTCCACAGTAAAAATAGATACAATTAGAAGAGAAAGTGTTTCAAATCAAACTGTATTTGTCATATGCTTCATTAACAGCTGGTGTATCCTAACAATGAACTGTTTGCTTGCTATTCCAAAAATGAGGCTAGAAGTGGATGACGAAATAACAATGTAAGATAGAAAATAGTAAAACATCGTCACACAGTTATATGAATAAGAGTACCAAGCAATACATGCAATCTTTTGTTAATTGCAATAACTTTGTTATTTACAGGGAGTATCAGCACAGAGTGTGTGGGAGTACAGGGTCATTTAGGTTTATGTACATATAGGTTGGCATAGCAGCGGATAAGTGATAAATATTATCAGTATAATAAAAAGTTAGATCTGCAACGTGTATGATGAGTGTGAAGTGTGTGTTTGTGTGTGCCATCAGAATGCTTGTGTTCATGTTGTGTATGAACAAGTTTGTGTGTGACTGTGCGTGTGTGTGTAGATAGAGTCTAGTTGGTGTACTAACAGTCAGTACTAGATGTGGATAGCTGGGTAGCCATTTAATAAACATTAGCAATCTTGTTTAACAGCAGTCTTATTTGTGTAATTTGTGATATTGACAAACTTCTTCACACTTCTCAGAGAAAGTTTGTTTAAATGGCAACTGCGTATTTGATCAATTTCCAAAACAGCTAACTGCTCCAGTTTTTGCAGCTGGTTTGAAATCTGGCATCCACTTAGCAGCACATGTTGAATATTACTGATAATTTATGCTCTCTGCTTTGGCTGCAACTATACATTATGGCCTTCAAGTGTTATGAATGGTTGCAGAATCTGAAGCATCACCAGTCTTTGCATTCAAAGAGTTTACTTTTTGACCTTGTAGAGAGAACAGCGCATAGAAGAAAACATAGCTGTGGAAACATAGTTGCAGAATGGGGTGCGGGACATGTTGCACTTTTTTTCGTACTAGCACTATGCTATTAGTTCATTTGAGGAAAATGTACTTACTAAGACTTAGAGTGTTTGTCTCACCAAGTTATCTTAAGATGAATGCACTGTATAAGGTTGTCTGCAAAGGCGCTAAAACTGAAATTTATAGAAATAAATGTAATTAAATAAATGTGCCAAACAATTTAGCAACAGTGGATGAAAAGCTTGTTTTAATGCCAAGGATTTTGTTCCATCACACCGCAAGTGCTGGTAAGTACAGGACTAGGCTTTTTGTCCGCAAAACCAGCCCATAAAGTAGTATATGTACATAGGCTGTGTATGTGGGGGATACATGCCTGCAAAAACAAAAGAGGAAAAATTAAATAAGAAGGTTATGTGGTACACTATGATGTGTCATGTTTTGCTGAATTGAGTGGTACCGTATATTTTGGAAAGCTATCCCACAAGTCAGTTGGTTTTATTAGGTTGATATCAGTTTACCTTAACAATACATTTAGCAAAATATTTATCTTTTTCTCTTTCTCTACACTTCTCTCCCTTTTCTCTCCTTTCTTTCTCTCTCTGCTTTGAGGTAAAGCAAAGGTTTGAACACTGCATCTATTCTCCTTTGGTTTAAATCCACTCTCCCACCTTTCTCTTTATACTAACGAATGCTACAGCATTCAAGCTTTAAAATCCCAAATGATTATTTTCCACTGTCACTGTCTTCTGCCTCAGTATTCTTCAAGCAGCAAACATGTTTCTCAAGAGGTTTGAGACAAATATTGTTTTATGTCCCAAAGATCTCATATCTGGCCAGTTTTCACTTTTAAAACTGAAACAATAAGTCTGGAAGCAACCTCTTTTGTGCTTCTCTTGTGCCATTGAAATCTGGTTTGCCCTTGCTTGTGACCACTTGTTGAAGGGGTTTGAAGTGATTTAGCGGGGACAGCTGGTTAACAGAGATGTACTTTATCTATTCTGAGCCTTTTCTTTTTTGCCTGCACATCTCAGCTTGCAGTTGCTGTTTTCTCATCTTTTTGGCATATTTGGTTGGATTGTGTGAAACTTGTGGGACTAATGGGAGCAACAGCTGAGGAGAGATGTGTGCGAAAAATCAAGAAAAAACAGAACATTCCGGAAATCTTAGCTAGAGAGCAAGTTGGACCTCTTGGGGTATTTGGACTTCCTCTTAACCATGTCAGTGAGAAACAGGGAAAAGAGAGTGGAATATCTAAGCAGCAAAGGCAGTGCCTGACGTGGTGTAAGGTGCCAGTATGCCTCACTGTGCAATAACCAGTGTCTGGTTTTGTAAAAGCACTTCATGACAACTACTGATGTAAAAAGGACTTCATAAATAAATTTGATTTATTGATTGGTTGCTTTGTGTAATGTCTTTAATCTTAGATTTGACAAAAGTGAACATCTGTCATTAGATGTTATAGATAACCATAAAAGCATTTAATATTATAGTGTTGAAATTCAAAATAGTACATATTACTTTTTTTCTATTGTTATTTTACAAATGCTTTAGTTTGATGAGTAACACAAAGAAACTACTATTTTTGCTTCGGACATGTTGTTTTGGAGCTTTACCTGTGCTTTGTGAATCCTTCTCATGCATTTGAATATTTAATTGTGTTGTGCTGCCTGCTACGTGTGCAAGGGGAGATATAGTTGCATTATTACCCAGGAGAGGTCATAGGTCAAGCATTAAGCAAACTGCCTGCTTAGAACTCTACATCAAGGATTTCACTTTGTTGGTCCAGGAAATACTCCTGTGTCTTGTCTAAATAATCATGGAGACCTTTAATGGAGAACTTTCCAAAACTGATAAATAAACACAAGAGACTAAGATTAAGGGGAGGTATCGCTGCAAGGAGCCCTGAGTGTCAAATTGAATATTTTTACTCTAATCACAGCGACTGCTCTTGGTATTTTTCTGCCTTACTATTGTTAGCTTTGGCTTAGCTTTGGGTTAGGAATGCCCTGTGGTTGGTAAACACTTCCATTTAGTTCTGTTTACTTACCTTCATTGGAAAAGTCAGTTTTAACCTGAAAAAAAGTAGGTAGGTCCATCACAGTATCAAAACTGAATTTAAGGACTAGCTAGTTATCAATAGCATGAACATGCATGAAAAAAAAAAATCTGCTTTGACTTTAGTAAGTAACATCATAAAGTAGCCTATTTTCATGTTTTCGTAATCAATTCACCATGCATACGGTGACTAAATACAGTGGATTGTCAGCGTTGCTAACTATTTTTGATTAACTGTGCTAACGTTAGCTAATTTGCGGACAGACTATGTCAACATAAATGATAATATAAATCTGTCATGAACCAATGGTTTACATGAGATAACAAGCAGCATTAGTTCCATTGTCTTGGACAGATCACAAATTTGCACATGCTCGCATCTTTCAAATTTTGGAAGGGGATTGAAGATTTGGCCCATAGACTTGCTGGTCATTTTGAAAGAGAGAGGACCTATTTTTCTGCTTCTTATCTCATCTTTTAACATTTATTGCCTTCTGACAGTATTCAGACCCCTTCACTTTCTGGACAAATTTTGTTGCATTATTGATGTGATTTCCATCAAAGAAACAAAATCTAATTATAGCTAATAAAAAGGATATTAGGGAAAGATGTTATTTGAAGTTAAGTACTTCAGAAATAGTGTGTTATTGTTTGAGTCAGAGTATGTGAACGGAGTTGAGCTGTTGGAAATCCCGCTCTTTGCTCTCAGATTGAAGGTTACGCTCCGCTCCTCCGCTCAGCGTCTTTCCCATTGCTCGGCTCAAAACTGCTCTTCACTCTCAAAACAATATAATTGCCGCTCCAAATTTGCTCAATTCATTGTTTGTTCAGTCATAATTCAAACATAATCCATACATTTTATGATTATGTATTTTGAGTATTCTTTTTAAAAAAAAAATAGAACAAAGCCATATGCCAGTATTTTAATGTTTTAATTTTTATTAACAACATGAAGGGATAAGGATACAGTATAGCCCAATTAGTAATCATCATTTCAAATTATCTATAGATCTATCTATCAGTCTTTTAACCAACATCTATGGCCTACACTCAAATAAGGACTATGTTATTAGCTTATACGGCAACAAAATAGTGAAGCATTTCCGCTAAACTATCGGCTGTCAAGAGAATCTAGTGTTCAGAATGTTTAAACAACATTTTGCCTATAGAATGTGCATATTGGCTGTAAAAAAATGTCTGTAAAAAAGAAAATATAAAATTGACTTGAAATGAAATAATACACTTATGCTATATTTCTGTCCATAGAAACTTGGAATTCACTTTTAGAAACACGAGTTTGGCCAGTGTCTGTGTCAGAGTCTGTCAAATAATGCTCGTCGCTCCAGTCAAATTGGGGCCGCTCGGCTCCTCGCTCCGTTCCAATTTGCTCACGTATTCTCGTCTGAATAATGCTCCTAGAGTCAATTTGTTCCCAATAATATTCTCTTGGTTATTTTTTGTCTGGAGTTTATGCATTGCTATTGGGATACTTTTCTCTAGAGTTGTAAATACAATGTTTCTGCTATTCTCCTATTCTGCTGGCCGAAGAAAGTAAACCCTGTATTCAATATAAAATAGTACAAAGGCAGCTAGGGATGCACCAATACCACTTTTTTCAGACCGAGTACAAGTACGAGTACTTATATTTGGCTACTTGCCGATACCGAGTACTGATACCAAGTACTCAACGCTGCATTAGGCCTTTATTTTGAAGGCAAAAGACGAAAACCGCAGGTCTTATTGCTGTTGCCGAATCTCTATTGTACCATGGGTTGTCGCTCAGACCGTAACTACCTTTATATCAATGTGACAGCCACTTACTGACCGTTCAACGCAAACGTGTGCATGCACAGCCAGACAGTTACTCTGCTCTGACCTTACTAGCTAGTTTGATACTCTGAACGTGCAGGACTGGACATTGTTGCTCTGCTCTGATGCTCATGGGATAGTAAACTGTGCGCGATTCATTGACTCTTTTCATGCTCTGCTTTTTCATTTTTTTCTGCCCGCGGGCTGTCTCTGGGCATTTTATTTCGCTTCTCCAGTGTTGGAGTTAGCTGTTGTTGTGTTTCTGCACTGCTAGCATTAGCATACTCCTTGAACTCTGCGCTGTGTCGTGTCTAACGATTTTTTATCAAATTGCTTGTGTTAAATTAGTGCTTTTCCTTTCCTCTTCGACAATTAACAGAGCAGAGCTTGTACTCTACTTGTGTCATTGCTGACATCTCCGTCTTCCCGCTCTACCAATCTGAGTCCTATATTCTATACTTATGCGGCCAGAGGCGACAGAACCATTGAGTTTCACTTAATGTTTCCATTACGTGATATCGGTATATTTCTATGAGTGCGAGTGCAAGTACATGAGCCCAGAATCGGCCCGATACCCAATACTGGTATAGTTATTGGTGCCTGCTTAAAGACAACATATCAAATGTTGAGTCTGAGACATTGTTGTTTCTTGAAAAATATATGCCCACTTTGAATTTGATGCCAGCAACATGTTTCAAAAAAGTTGAGACAGAGGCAACAAAAGACTGGAAAAGTTGTGTAATGCTAAAAAACTAAACCAATCTAAATTTCATTCCAGAGAGGATGGGTCTGTCAGAAGTGGAGATGGGAAGGGCTTCACCACTCTGTGAAAGACTGCCCAGGCAAATAGTGCAACAATTTAAGAATAATGTTTCGCAACATAAAATTGCAAAGAGCTTGGGGATCTCATCATCTATGGTGCATAATATTATTAAAAGCTTTAGAAAATATGGAGAAATCTCTGTATGCAAGGGACAAGGCCGAAAACCAATATTAGATGGCTGTGATCTTTGGGCCCTCGGGCAGTACTATATTAAAAACAGACACGATTCTGTAGTGGACATCACTGCATGGGCTCAGGAACACTTTCGAAAACCATGGCCTGTGAACATAGTAGGTCGCTCCATCCACTAATGTATGTTCAAACTCTACTATGCAAAGAAGAAACCATATAAACAAGATCCAGAAACACTGCCGCCTTCTCTGGGCCTGAGCTCATTTGAGATGGACTGAGGCAAAGTGGAAAACTGTTCTCTGGTCTGACAAATCAAAATTTGAAATTATTTTGGGGAATCATGGACGCTGCATCCTCCAGAGTAAAGAGGAGAGTGACCATCCGGCTTGTAATCAGTGCACAGTTCAAAAGCCAGCATCCGTGATGGTATGGGGGTGCATTAGTGCACATGGCATGGGTAACTTGCACATCTGTGAAGGTATCATTAATGCTGAATAATATATACAGGTTTTGGAGCAACATATGCTGCTATCCAAATGATGTCTTTTTCAGGGAAGGCCTTGCTTATTTCAGCAAGACAATGCCAAACCACATTCTGCACGTATTACACCAGCATGTCGCGATAGTAAAAGAGTCTGGGTACTAAACTGGCCTGCCTGCAGTCCAGACCTGTCACCCATTGAAAACATTTGTCGCATTATGAAACGAAAAATGCAACAAAGAGACCCCGGACAGATGAGCAGCTGAAATTCTATATCAAGCAAGAATGGGAATACATTTCACTTTCAAAAGTACAACAATTGGTCTCCACAGTTCCCAAACACTTACAGAGTATTGTTAAAAGAGATGATGCAACAGAGTGGTAAACATGCCCGTCCCAACTTTTATGAAACCTGTTGCCAGCTTCAATTTCAAAATTGGGCATGTATTTTTCCAAAAACAATAAACATTTCTCAGTTTCATCATTTGATGTGTCGTCTTTGTACTGTTTTCAATGAAATATAGGGATAAATGATTTGCACATCATTGCATTCTGTTTTTATTTGCATTTTACGCAGCGTCCTAACTTTTTTGGAAACTAGGTTGTAGATCACAGGTGTCAAACCGATTCCATAGAAGATGGAGTGTCTGAGATTTTTGCTCTAAACTTGTGCTTGCTCCCCTCACCCGGTTGTATAAGTCTCAGTTGGGCACAGACAAAAAGGACAAAACAAAAGCCAGCCTATGACGTATAGATCCTCTCAGGCTCTATCAGATTGAATGGTGAGCATCGGTGAACTGCAATCTTCAGCTCTCCCCACAGATGTTCTGCTGCAGCTTCATCTTGACTGAGTGCTTTGGGTTGTTTTGCTGCTGTCTGAGGTCTTGTGTCCTGAATCAGGTTTTTTTAAGACCCTCCCTGTATTTTGCTCTGTTGATCCTTCTGTCTATCCTTGCCAGTCTTCTTGTCCCTGCCACTGAGAAGCATCTTTGTGGAGGCATGATGCTCCCACCACCATAGGGATGGTCGTTGCCAAGTGATGTTGCCCAGTTACTTACTACAATAGTTTGGCCGAATGGCCACCAATAAAAAGACTGTTGGTAGTTCCAGACTTCTTCCATTTCACAAAGTGAAAGGGTCTGTGTACATGCCCGAAGGCACTAAGTTTTATAGGCCTAAAACTTTATTGAGCATCTGACCAATTACACAAGACTTTAACTTGTTAGCAGATGATTATATTGCTATCCAAAGTTAAATCAATCACATAACGATTAGGAAAAAATAGTTTCTTTTTAATTATTGATCGACTTTTGAAATGTAATCATCACATTGGGCCCCTGTAGTGTAATTTATAGATATTTTTTCAGGCATTTGTATGCTTTACTGGACCGGTAAAGCATACCGTGGGAAAATAAAATGTTTTTGCTGAAAGAGTAGTGGGCTGGATTCAAACCCATGTTGCAGCAGTACATGTGCACTGGAGGTAGAGGTCTAGAACACTGGAGCCCCTAGGCCACCTTTTAGTGTTATAGGCTAACATTTGTGTTGCCCCAGTTTTATCCCCGCCTATCAATAGGCCTGCTGGCTGGATGTACAGTACTGCATAATTTGGAAAGCTATCCCACGAGTCAATTGGTTTCATTATGTTGATATCAATTTATTTTAGCAATAAAGGAAACATTCTACATACCTACCCACCAATGCACTGACAGGTATTTCAGCTGGAACCACTGTCCTTAAAATAAGCCACGACAAAAATCAAGCAGTAAATATTCATCAGCCATTACGAGTTGACATTGCCAACGCTTTCTAGAATATGTCACTCACTGTACTATGGGACATTGTAGTGCTTGTCAAGTGGCAGCAAAGGACATTTGTGACTGGGTGTTGCTGGTATGCTCCCCTCTCAATTAACATAGTAGACTGTGTTTAATTGGTACCAAACACCTGTATATATAGGGTCCCAGAGTTGACAGTGCATGTCAGCAAGAACCAAGCCATGAGGTTGAAGGAATTGTCAGTAGAGCACCGAGACAGGATTGTGTTAAGACACATCTGGGGAAGGGATAAAAATATTTCTGCAGCATAGATGGTCCCCAAGAACCCAGTGACCCCCATCATTCTTAAATGGAAGAAGTTTGGAACCACCAACACTATTCCTAGAGCTGGCCACCCAGCCAAGCTGACCAGTCGGGGGAGTAGGGCCTTGGTCAAGGAGGTGGCCACTGGGCACTCTGACAGAGCTTCAGAGTTTCTGTGTGGAGATGGGAAAACCATCCAAAAGGACAACCATCTATACAGCACTCCACCAATCAGGGCTTTATGTTATAGTGGCCAATCCGAAGCCACCGCTCAGTAAAAGGCTTATGACAACTCATCTGGAGTGTGCCTAAAGGCAACTGCAGGCCTTAGACCATGAGAAACAAGGTTCTCTAGGCTGATGAAAACAAGATTGAACTCTTTGTCCTAAATGCCTGCCGTGATGTCTCGAGGAAACCAGGCACTGCTCATCATCTGGTCAATACCATTCCTATAGTGAAGCATGGTGGTGGCAGCATAAGATTAATCAGTTGGCAAGATGAATGCAGCAAATTACAGACAGAGTGTTATAGGAAGCCTAAAATAAAACTGTTTCCTGTTATATTGCGACTATTTCTGGTAGATTTTCGAAATATGTATTAGGATTTGTTCAGGATAGACAAAAACCTTGCTGGCTACACGAGTCTCTCGTCTTTTCCCTTGACGAAAAAGTCAGTTATCGTCACCTATATTGGTAGTTATTATGTCAATCTCATTCACGAATGGCTAAGCTGTTAAAATGGCCAGTGGCAAAAGCCATCCAGTTCATAGATGCCATTTGTGGTGGAGGTAAACTTTATAAGAAATGTTAGTCAGTTTAACACAATGCGTAATGGTATCTAGTGACATATTGAAACTCGCCGTGATGTTAATGTGTGACAAAATTATCTAATGTTCAAACACTATACCAACTCTCGGGCGATGTATAGCTCTGTGGCGTACTGGTTAAAGACACAGCCTCTTATGTGGGAGACCCGGGTTCGAATCCAGGGAGTGCAATAACGATCATCACTTTTTATTGCAAGCCGGTTGAACAAGGCTTGACAAAATATTTGGTGAAGGTTGTTGAAAAAAATCAGTCAACTTAACTCAAACCATATAAACTGGGAAGGGTAGGGTTAGGTTTAGGGTTAGACAAGTCAATAAAATCTTTGCACACCTGGATTATGCAATATTTCTTATTCTTTCCAAAAAGACTCTTTGGGATTTTGGCTAGAAATTTTTTTTCAGTCTTTCCATAGATTTTAAAATAGATTTAGTCTGTTTTAATGATTACTTGGGATAAGATGGTTCAATATCTGGTGTATAGCATGCTGAAGCAGGTTTTTCTTTTGGATTTTGCATGCTTATTTGAATACCGTTTATTTTTATCTGAAAATCCCCTCATTCTTTGCTGATGTCAAACAACCAAGCCATAATGCAGCAAACACCATGCTTGAAGATATGGAGGCATTTACTCTGTGTAAATGCGGTGTTGTTTTAGATTTTTCCCACACTTAAGGCTTTGCATTTGGGCCCAACATTTGGGCCCCGGCTGAACTAGGCTTGCCTGCTTTCTTGTTTCGCACAGGTCTTTGAAAACAGCCTAAAGTAACATCAAATTAAATTAATATTATTATATATATTTTAACTAATTTTCACTTGTTTATTTTTATTACTACTGCATTATAATTATTTTATATAATACTAGGTCCCTATTTGCATTATTTATTTTTGTCCTTTTTTCCTGCTGCTTCCCTCATCTCTCCTACTGTTGAAATCTCTGGAGAGAGACAAGGTTAGAGAGTGAGTATTATCACACATACTCAAAATAACCCAGAATGCAGCCAATGCCATATTAGGTAATGAATCTGCAATGGAAAAGCAAGTGAACAAGAAATGTATTGACAGGCCGGTGTTACTGTGACTCTGTCCTAAAGGACAAAATAACCTAAAATTTGACTGACTATACATATCACGTAACTGTAAAACAACATATATCCTCCTGATATTGACATTGTTTGTTGTGTGGAAGGATGGATTTTAAACAGTTTTATTTGGGTTTGATTTTACTGTATTAGTTAGGTCTAATGAGATGTGCTTGACTACTTATGAAAGGAACATAGAATAGCATATTCTGTCATTGCCTGTGGCTTATCTAAATGAATCACCTGGTTCCATGATATAATAAAATCCCGCTATTGATATTGAAGCACAGTGGAGTGTTTAACAAAACTATTTAGCCCCAATCCTCTGCCATTTTGTTAGTTATTAAATTGTTTGATGCATATATTTACATCTGTACTACTTTTCAAAATTGTTTCTACGTTTTTTCCTCATCAATATTATCAAAATTGTCAAATTTCTGTCCATGACAGAATAAATATAAAAGAAGTTAATTCAACAAGTGAACCAGGTTCCAAGCAAGTTGAAAGTCATATAAATGACAATGTGACACTTTTATGAATGAAAACCAAACAAATGGTCAGTTGAGCATTATCACTGCTCCACTTCAGCAACATAAAGAAGCGGTCTGTTCTGTAACTCATGTTTCATTCTATTTTGGGCACGATTCTTCTCTGTTGAAGAGAGGGCAAAATAAAAGCAGTGTGGGGGGTTGAACAGGGAGTGTGTGTGGCATCACAAGTTCTCTGGTTTAGGAAAAGTGACACTTTGCCTTGAAAGACTCTCTAGAGCATTTGCATAAGGAATTCAATGGCTTTATCACACATGCCACTGTTTAATTTAAAAGGGTGAGGCACTTAGGATCTGGCATCGGCCTTTTGGTCTAGCGATAAATTTGCAAGAAAGTGGAAACGATTGGAGCCCGGGGAAAGGCAGATTAGCAGGATACAAATATAGAAGTGACATTGTAGTGGGTATTAGTCAGGTGCTCCTCGGAACAAGTGGCTGCTTTCTGATAGGCCTGAGAGTGGGTCCTGCCTGTGGCTCTGGGCAACTAGATTGATCGGAGCAGTGAGGCATGGGCCGTTTGTGTTTCCCATAACTACATCCCACTACCAGCACTACCCCACCCACACAGACACACTCTTTCTCTCAGTCTCTCCATAAGCCAAATCGCTGCCTCTCCTATACTTTACTCACCTTCCTATGTGTCTCTCCCTCTATTTATGTCCCCCTCTAGTTCTCTTCCACTCATTTTCTCATTTTCAGTCCTCGTTTTCTCCTTCTTTCGCTTCCTTTCTTCTCATTCACATCATCTCTACTTCTACACTCTTCATTTTTCAGCAGTTGATGCTCGTTCTTCTTGGCAGTGCTCCATTGCCTGTTTGATGTGGTTTCCAGAAGTCCTGAACTGCAGTCCCTTGCCACTCTTTCTGTCAACGCTAGACCTCCTGTCTCTTTAGCCTCCATTGACTCATGTTAACCTCCGCCTACCTTCTGCACATTTAAGCAGCTGCTTGTCTTCCATTCCCCAGTTGTTCCACTACTTCACTGAAAATTATTCCTATTATTTGGTAGTGGGATGGATTTGAATACACACCGGCTTCTGCATACACAAATAATTCTTAAGATGTTTTGCTTAAGAAATCTCGCAAGAAATATGCTGACAAATTAGATTACACGTCCTAGTCTTAAAGTAGTTCACATGTAACACGCACACATCTAAATAAATTCTAGAGCAAATTAAAGGAAAAGCATAAATTTTTTGTTGATTTATTGTTTTGTCTTCTTATTTTTCTTGTAGCTTTCCTTGTTACATTGATTAATTCTGCAACACTCTAATCTAAAAGTTAGACAGAGACTGTGAGAGAGCACTACAGTGACAGAGTGAGGGAGGCAGAGAGAGAGATGTTTATCCATTGGCTTCACAGTTCTTTCAGAGGGAGCCTCGCAGAGGAGAATTAGTGACCCTACATGGGCGCCATTCCTGCATCTACCAGTAAGTCTAAAGGGAAACTGATAGGCTAGTGAAATATCTTCCACTTACAGAAAAGAGGGAGAGTAACAGTGGAGGGCAGACAGGACAGAACAGATATGGACTGGGTCGCAGCTAAACAAGGTCTACCTAAAGACCTGAAGTTTCCTTTTAAAATACACTTGTTGTCACTTGTGTGGAACGGCACAACCTATACAGATACTTCCCAGTTTATATGGTGTGAGTTAAGTTGATTGATTTTTTTCAACAACCTCCACCAAATATTTTGTCATGGCAAAGTGACATTCAGAGAGAAATTCGGAAAATGTTTAAATATCAATAAAATACATGCATAATTTGCATTGATAAATTAGATATGTATTCACCCCTTGTTCCAATACATGTCAGAAACACCTTAGGCAGTAAAATACTTGTGTTCTTGGACAAGTCAATAAATGCTTTGCACACCTGGATTATGCAATATTTCGTATTCTTTCCAAAAAGACTCTTTTGAAGTTTTCGGGATTTTGGCTAGAAAAAATGTTTTCAGTTTTTCCATAGCTTTTTAAAAGAGATGTCTGTTTTCATGATTACTTGGGATAAGATGGTCCAACATCTGGTGTATAGCATGCTGAAGCAGGTTTTTCTTTTGGATTTTGCATGTTTATTTGAATACCGTTTATTTTTATCTGAAAATCACCTCATTCTTTGCTGATGTCAAACAACCAAGCCATAATGCAGCTAACACCATGCTTGAAGATATGGAGGCATTTACTCTGTGTAAGTGCGTTGTTCTTTTAGATTTTTCCCACATTTGCATTTGAACCCAACATTTCTTTTCAGAATTAATATGATAGTGCCTAGTTATATATACAATGCATGTTTTGGGAAAAATACATTCTGTTGATCTACATAATGTATCTCACAAAAAGGTGTATTTTATATTATTATAGAGTCTACAGTATACAATATGGCTAATCCATACTAATTTTTCTCCCATGAAAACAACAGAACTCTGTTGTTAAATCACCAATAGCCTGATGGTGACATCCCTAAGTTGTTTCCTTCCTGTCCTGCAGCTCAGATCGGAAGGATGACTATATTTTTGATATGTCTGGTGGCTGGTTTAACATGTCGTCCACAGCGTAGTTATTAACTTGACCATGATTACAGATATATGAAATGTCTAATTTGTTTTTGTTACCTATCTATCAATTACTGCCCTTGATTTATGAGACTTAGCAAAAACTCCTTGGTCTTTATATTTCTGTGCTTGGAATTAAATACTTGACTGAGGGATCCCACACATCACGTGAGAATGGGGGACAATGATGTCAATAAATGTAAATACCTATTATTTTACACACAATGACTCCATGTAACTTATGTGATTTGATAAGCCACATTTTTACCAAATTTAGTCTTGGCTAAACAAAGTATTTTTATTTTTGACTTTCTAGAATAGTTCCTGTACATCAATCACAACAAAGTTGTAAATTAATTTCAGTCATACTGTGAAACGCCACAATTATGTTTAAAAAGTCCATACTCAATAGTTATACAATCCAATCAAACATACTGTAAGCCAGAAATGGGTGTTTGTGTATGTGTTCATTGACATACTTTTCTGGTCATTGACTGCTATGAAACACTTAAATATCACAGTCTGTGAAAAAAAGGGTTCTAACTAGAACCATAGGAAATTATTGAAAGTATTGTGTGTTATGGACAATACTTTTTATTTTGGTTGTCGTATGTGCATAATACTACATTAACAGTTAGAAGGATAAGTCACTCAACATTTGCTGTCTTTTTGTGATTTAGTAATTAGTTCACTGCAAATACAATCCCCAAAAAGTGTGCATTTTAGCAGTGAAGTTGTCAGAAAATAGCTCTTTTGGTCCAACTTTACATTGCCGCTCAGTGACAGCTGATGTAATATGTAATAAGATAGTAATAGTCTATTTATCTTGTGTATCTTTAAATATCACAACCAGCCTATGGTTCTGGGCCAAATTAAATCAAATTTTTCAAATTTGAACTTTCAAATTCATTTATATACCTATGGATGTATGCCCTGACAGTATCTAATGTCTTTATTATAGTTTTAAAAATGTTTTCAGCCTATGAAGCATGTGTCAAACTTATTCAATGGAGGGCAAAGTTTTACTCTTCCCTTGTTCTTCATTGATGAATTATGGTCACTGATTAGTCCCCTCACATGGTTTTATAGGCCTTAATTGGAATCAAAATAAAACAGGAAAACAAAAAGAAGCGAACTATCCAACTATGGATTGAGTTTTACATATCTACACATTTGTTTTCATTAACTTTGTTTAATAACAAAAGAACAATATATATGTATATACAGATACACTACCATTCATAAGTTTGGGGTCACTTAGAAATGTCCTTGTTTTCCATGAAAACATACATGAAATTAGTTTGAATAGAAAATATAGCAAAATGAATAGGAAATATAGTCATTGATAAGGCTAGAAATAATGACTTTTAATTGAAATAATAATTGCGTTCTTCAAGCTTTGCTTTCATTAAATGATCCTCCATTTGCAGCAATTACAGTCTTGCAATCCTTTGGTGTTCTAGTTTGTTGACGAAATCTGAAGAGATTTCCTTCCTGAAGAACCTGCCACAAGTTGGATTGGCTTGATGGGCACTTCTTACGTACCAAATAGTCAATTTGCTTTTCTTTCAAAAACAAGGGACATTTCTAAGTGACCCCAAAGTTTTGAACTGTGGTGTGTATATATATGTTGTTTTTTAAATATATTTTTTTTATATCGGGCACAACAGTTGAAGCTCATGGTTCTTAATTTACAGTTTATCCAATACTGCTTTTTGTGGCTGTTGGTTTGGCTTTCAATAAATTTGTGGCAAGTACAGTCTGCAAATGTAAAGTTATTGCTGAACTGGAATGTGGAATGTGAACTCCACTATTAATCCAGAGCAAAAATTTAAATAATCAGTGAACATCTGTTAACATTTTTAGCAAAGTTATTGGCCAACTTGGTGCCAGACAAACTCTGAAACTTCGCCTGTTTTTCAACAGATATATTGTTGACGTCAATATGTTATTCCCACTCAACATACATTGCTAAAGTATTCAGGGTAGGGTTTAAATCTTACTGCTGATCACTCAATATTTTTGAGACAGAAACTGTGGAGTTAGAAATTGTACTTCTGCAGCTATATACAGCTCCGGAAAAAATTAAGAGACCACTGCACCTTTTTCTTTCCTTTCCAAAAAAGTTGAAAAGGAAGGTTTTGAGTGAGGAACAGAAGGGTTAAAATTAAGAGACCACTGCAAATTGAATGCTTCTGTTCCTCACTCAAATCTTTCCTTTTCAACTTTTTTGGACAGGAAAGAAAAAGGTGCAGTGGTCTCATAATTTTTTCTGGAGCTGTATGTTATCAATTTTGTTTTTAAATAATGTGATGTGACGATATGATTAGTTATAATATTTAAAACAATTATAGTTTTTTAGCCCAAAACACTGCCTTTAAAAGACATTTTTTCCATGTCAGTGGAGTTATTGTTATCACCTGGACTTCCTTTTCTGTGTATCAGATGTTGGACATGCGGTAGGAGTCGAGATGCAGTAAACACCCCCAAGGGGCAGCAGTGAAACCGCTGTCTCGTTTTCAGGGGCAAACAAACACATACAGTGAGCAGACACGACTGTCACTTCTCCCTTAGCTCCTTCTGTCACTCCAGGGCAGTAGGCAGGGGGAACATCTTTAGCGTGGTGATGCTACCTCGACATACATATGCACTCGAGTGAGCGCAATAAAAATGTACTCGTACAAGACCGGATTTGATATGCACCCTTTCCAAATGGGACATATGACCTTCCCAGTATGAAAATCAGATTCAGGACCTTGGCCCCTGCTCTATCTTACATTCACAGATTGATCAGTGAGTGACTGGGCTGGCTTCAAGCGGTAGTATAACTTTACATTGGTGAGGAGGAGGTTTAGCGGTTTTCAGTAGTATTTCAGGATATCCTTGGTGCTGCTGCAGTGCTTGGCAGGATAACAGCTGCCAACAGCATTAATGTACCAGCGGACATTTCTAAATGTTCCCCAGACTGGGCCTCATGTGTCACATGGACCGTTTCCAGCCTCCCTAATACCCGTTCGCATTCAACGGGACGGGTTAAAAACGGTACACGATAGCAACAATCAACGTTCCTTGTTCATCCAAAATGACACCCTGTTTTCTGTGTAGTGCGCCCCTTTTGAATTCAAGACAGCGAATGCAACTTTTTGACAAGTCAGTTTTGCCAGTTTTTCTTCATTTATTCCCCTGTCTCCCCCCATATTAGTCACACAACCAAAAATTATTTGATTTACCCTTTTTTAGTAGTCTGTAGACCAAAGAAAATGTTGTATTTAACCATGCTCACTTCTGCTTTGACAATGTTGTTTTGCATTCATTCAGATGTAAAATTAATTATTGCAAATGTTTCAATTGCTACTTTCTGCTCATATTTGCATTGCTCGACGTTCATCTGAAGAAGATATAAATGATTGGGCTTGGCTCAGTAACTTCATTGTACTGTGAAAAACTGTCAAATGGACAGGGTTCAGTGGTTTTTAGGGCTTTTGAGAGTTTGTCTGTCAGGATTTATGCATTTAATTACTCACTTATTCTCCTAATGTAAAAGAAAAAAAGGATTAAAACACACCCAAGCCTTTTAGCCTGTAGCTGCCCTTGCACTAAAAGTTGGCCACAGTTGCAGTTTAGCTCCCCTTGAACTGGGCTAATACTTGTCTATTCCGATTAGGATTAGGATGTGTAGCAGGGACTCCGGGACCCAGGACTGGTAATCTAATAAATCAAGATAAAAAATCTCTGAGATTGGTTTACTGAGGGCTTGGATTTACTATTGGCCATCTCATAGAGACAGGGATTAACACAGCATTTGATGCAGCTACAGGGAGGGGGAGGTGGGGGAGGGAGGGGCTTTATATTGCAGAATAGACGGGAAGTTTAACTCAGAGTGACAAGGTCAGGTTAGCCCTTGTACAAAAGGCTTTGTTCCATAGGCAGATTAAATGGCTCTTCCACAGTTTTTACACTTTTGGATCTTGTTGAACATGTTGGAAGTTAATCCTGTTGTTGAAGGAAGCCCAGTTGTCAGGGCAATAGTAGAGTAGAACCAGTGAAGTATAAGGGAGAGAGACACACACAAGGCATTTTGAACGCATAGTTTAACCTCATTGCCAAATAATTATTGCAGTCAGCATGAAAACAGCATTTTGATGTAATACCACAGTGTGGTCTGCATACTGGCCTCTGGTGCCGTTTTGTAACTTCTAGTGACATTCTGTAGAATGGGAAACATGAGACTGCAATTGCATCTCATTCATACTCCCAATCAGAATATTGGCTAATAATTAGAATATGGTATGCACTCTACAAAAAATAATGAATGGTGGCGAAAAAGTGTGATTCCAAATTCATGTGCCTTCTCAGTATTTAGCAGATACGTATATTAAACTTTTAGTAATTTTGTAGACGCTCTTATCCCTAGTAACTGCATACATTTTCCAAACTAGCCCCCAGTGGGTATCAAACCCACATCCCTGGTGTTGTACACGCCATACAAACTGAGCTCTGGTGGAATCCTATTAGCGAAATGTTGATATTTGTTTTCTTACTTTGCACAAAACAGTACAGTTAATGCCTATTTGAGAAAATGCCAGCAATTTCTGTGGAGATCTTCCTCTGTCAAGTGGTTTTCTGTGAAACCCTGAACCAAAATAGCTTCCTCATCTTTTACTTGAGCCACCTCTGTTTAGTAACTCAAAATGTTGTGCTTCACAATACATTTTCTATGGAAGAAAGGTTTTTCTTTGTTTGACTCACTCATCAGGCAATTGAAGTTGAACATTGAAGTGTCTTCACATTGCTACGGTGTCCACCAATAAACGCAGAGAAGCCTCAGTATGATATAACATATTGTCCAAAAGAAGCCCTTTTTCTTTTTCTGACAAAAGTGTAGCCAATATCACCGGGCAATTAACAAGGAAACGAGATAGAAATTGAGAAGCCAATTACTTCTCTGAGTTAGCTAAAGGCCATTTTAAACTGTGTGCCCATGACATAATAATGTTTATGGTAAATATTATAGTCGGAGATGGTGAGTGCTTGGCGTGAGAGAGAGGGAAAAAAAGGCATCAATCTCGGATCGAGAATAATTTATTAAGATCTGAGATGTGGCAATTACGTGGAAAGGACCAAAAAGAGAAAAAAAAAGCCAACTCTCCAGGAACCGCATACATGATTGCAATCTTGATTAAATCCCCCTGGATCTAATGAGTTGATTTTCTGCTGTTAATATTGCATTGGCTGATGATGGATTCGTTAAGATAATGGAACGAAGCTAAAATATAAATGACTCTCTGTCAAGGAGCAGATTTTCGTCATTTTCCGTCTGACACCTCCGCCGTGGGGATTTGGCGGGGCCTTTTTGTGTTTAGAACCATCAGGATCTAGAATACTAATTTTTCATGTGCAAATGTCTCTAGTAACGGTTACTGCTTCAACCTCTGTTCTTTTTAAATATCTCCTACACTCACGTCAGGAAGACGAGGAAACGAGGCTCCAACTTTTCTATCAGAGGGAGTTGTGTATTTAATTTTTATTTGTCTATCACGTGACACAGAATTCAGCGATCAAGTCTTTATAAAAATACAATGCATGAATTTGCCAAAACATGTAAGCAATGAAGTCTTTTTATTGACCTGTATTTTTTAGATGAATTAATAATGTGGTCTCTCCTTAGGTGCTGGCCAGAACAGCTGAGCTCTCTGTTTAAATGGTCTGTCACTTAGGTCAACGAGAGGAGTGAAATTTTCAATGCATAGCTTTATTGATATTACACATGAGTTACAACAGAACACTGGGTAATTTTGCGTGCAAGTATGGAGGAAAACAAATGCAAAAAGCATTAATAATAATCTGGTGGAGGGGTGCTTAACTGTGAATACTGTACATATTGGATGCTGGCATACATCAAAGAGCATTCATTGTATGACATATAGAGACATAATGCCCTAGATATGTTTATATGCTATGCCTTACATATGTATATATAGCGTTGACATAAACCACTAGGTCACCCAGCACATAACAACTGTTATAAGCTCACCTAATAACAAAATATATGTTATAACAGAGACATTAATACATTTTTGAACAGAGACAGGATATTGGGCTTACGACTGCTCTATTGAGTGTTATAATGAGTCATGTCAATGCTGCATACAACATAAAAACATTGGTACAGAAAATGTAAACCTTTGTATAGCATTATGACTCTTTATGTCATTCACATGAATGCTTTAGAATGCTCTATATTACCGCTGTAAGTAAAGTGTTATGGAAGTCAGTGCTTAATCCTGGAGGCACTATCCAAATATCTGTGGGGATGTTGAAGAACTGGATAATGGTTCCAATAACACAGATCAATTTTAGAACTCAGGTGTGTTGGATAAGCATCTCATGCCCATATGGAATAAAGGCATGATAATCCTGAAAAGAAAACACACAAAATGGTATTCACATAAATGGTTCAGTTGTGCAGTAGGTGGGGAGTGGGGAGATCACACCAAGATAGCCTGCAATATTCAAAGTTGGTTTGGGTCTCACATATGTTGCAATTTCACTTCAGTACTAGCAGCTATGTGCGACAGTGAGCATGCTATGTGGTTGGATGATGGGGATGGGCATAAACCATGGGCTCAGGTTCAATTGCAGGGCTTGGCAGTCATTTACTTGACTTTTGATTAAACCCAAATAAGTGATCTGGTTTCGAGTATCTCAGGCTCAATGCCAACTCTTGGCCTTTGTTACGTTGTTACATTAGTTTTAACCCTATTCCAAACCATAGCCTTTATCTTAAGTAGAAGGTGTTTGTTTGTCATAAGTTTTGTCAGATTTACCCTACCTACCAAATTACTGTCTTTTCATCATCATCTTAATCACCATTGTTATTGGTTTCATGCTTGGCCTGTCCTTTCTTTGTGGCGATTATTATATTGTTCTCTTTTTTCTGGGCTGTATTACCAGGGAAACCGTCACATTGGGCCATCCCTCTGGGGCCCTTTCTTATGCATGTCACTTTTTTTGTCCTTTAACATGGTTTTGCTAAAAAGTCTTTTTTAATCAATCAAGGGGAAGGCAGAAAATAGGCTTTGTCACGGCCAGGCCCGGGGTTGTGTGATGCTTGCTTTGCCCAGTGACAGGTCCTCAAAAGGGATAAAAAGGAATATTTTTGGTGGAAAACTGGGGTTTCCATGGTGTCGCCATTTGTTGCAGATTGCTTACCATTCCATCGTCTTGCATGGAGTTTCAAAGGGAGGGACAACAAAAATTAGGCAAGGAGGAGAGGGCCGAGCTGAACTGTGGAGGTCGCCGCCACTGAGCCCCCAGTCGTTCCTCTCCTAGGGACAGCAAAGAATGGGAGGGAGTATTGACATCCCAAAAAGGGGGCCTGTCAAATATGCATGAGCAGTGTCATTAAGTAAATGTTCAATTTCTCATTGTGCCAAATCCATTCAAAAAGTCACTTGGTAAGGAGCACGTAGCATTTGACAGAGCAGTGGAAACTGAGGAGAGGGTCATTTACTGAAAAGGTTATTCTTGTAGTATGCAGCCTCTGGTTTGAGTAATTAGCCTCTGCTTGTGTTTGGGCTGGGGTCACGTAAACTGTATGTTTCTAAGTTTATGTTTGAAAAATGAAACCGGGAAACAAAGACAATAGTTTGGCAATGATTACAACAAAAAGGATTGTTATTTTAAGCGGGTCAGCTCAATGGAGTGACTGCGTGTGTTCCTGTTATTTTAATTGTTAGATTTGTAGAACATCATGGACATTCAGGTACAATACATTATATTGACTAGTTCATTGATTAAAAGTTTTTAAAGATTATCTGTAGGCTTGTTTTTATAGAGTCTTGGTTTGCATTTGGTGTGTTCATCACATTAACATAACATACACTCTGGGTGTGCATGCACTGATATACTTCACTCTCTGATTCATTTGAGCTATTTTTGTACAAAGTAATCTTATTGCAAGAATGTTGTTGTGATTACTGCTCGCTCTCCCTTCAGTTCTTTTACAATTATGTATTCTCCCTATCTTTGGAAAATGGCTTCATGAGGTCAAGGTTTTTGTGTGTCAGGAGTTTAAACAATTTGCAATCATTTCCATAACATCCCCACCACCCACAATAACAAACAAGGTTATACACTTTTCATTGCTCTTTCAACACATGCAATCGAAACAGCATTCATTCCCTTGTAATGGTGAAAAACCGGATATGTGCAAAAAGATGGTAAGATAGTAAAAATACTATTAAACTGATTATACTCACTGATCAATATATTCTGCTTTGCTTAATTAATTCAAGCATAAGCAAAAGGTTGTCTCCCAATGTCATGTAATACAGTCAACTGTTCTGATACTGAGTACTTTGTGTATGAATATGTATATAATGATTACATACATCTATAAGAATTTCAGAACAAAGGCCAAGATATCTTTTTTAGAAAAGCTTTTTTTTGTATTTTTTTTGTCTCCGGCCTTCTCAACAATATGCTGTCTGTCTGTCGGAAAGGTTAAGAGAGAGACGGGATATGTCCCTTGATGGGATTTTATCATGCTAGGCATGCCTTGTTTCCTGATGAATATATTAAAATTATTACTGTGCAAACAGAGTTTCTAATTACTGACCTGCTTGCCATTGTACTGCGCCTTATTTATGCCCCCCCCCCCCTGCCTTGTTTATTTATCTGCACCAGTGAATACAGAATAGTCTGTGCAATGTCATTTCCATCCACATGAAAATGATTTTGAAAATGCCAATCTTGCCTATTATACACTGTAATTACTTGTCTGCTTTTTGATTTTATCACATCTTCAGCCAGTAGGGAGATCCTTGGAAAGGGCGAAACAACATTTTGGTGGGGCTTTACTTCTCTTGCTCCCATCGAAGAATGTACCGTTGTTTGACAACTCTAATTAATGGACTATTGATAGTGTTATTTGGTGTGGTACCTACTGGTTACAATACTGTCGCCGAAGCACTGTGTTGTAAAAGAACACATTCAGGACAAAATCATATAATTTGTGTTAACTCAGTGACAGTATATGCATTATTCTGAGTGTACTGCATATCTGGGTGTGTTACTTATGTACATTTTCTAACTTAAATACTTTTCTCTAAATAACTTGGCATAAGTTCTTATAATCATAAATCTCTGAAATATGCACGTCATAATCTCTTTAATTACGTGCACAACAGCAACATTTCTGAGATGGTATGACAAATATGTTGTGATGGGAAAACCTTGTCACATTCCTGAGTTTTAGACGTCTTCTGCACCTTGCCTTTGGTGCGGTTTAGCTGGTTTCTCTGCTTACAATGCCAAAAACGTTATGTTTCAAGTTCTGTTTCATTGTTATTGCCATTCTGACTTCTCACGCTAGTTTTGACTAGAATGTTAACCTAAACTGGGCGCATTCCGTCCGCGCCCCCACCACGGAAAAGGGCAACCCTGTTGTTTACTTGTCTGTCTGAGATGTTGCACAGGGGTTTGATCAGGGGAGTTGATAGGAGCTGCAATTTAAAAAGAGGACACTGCAGCCCCGAACAAAAACAATTAAAGGAAAATGAAAGACGTCCCCCAAGGGTTAAAAATAGAAAATTAGCAAGATGCAGCTGGAATCCACAGCCTCTTCTTGCCCACCCCTCCCTTTCCAAACTTACTCGGCCTGTATTGTTATGTATGATCAGATCTGCCAGTTCCTCCTCTAAGCTCCTTGCCACATTTTGACTTAATGAAGTGCAACTTAGAAGGGAATTGGGTTCATCATGCTAGTCGCACGATGCTCCCTTGTTGTAGCAAACAGGAGCGGCATGGGACTGAAGCGCTACAGCGTGAGTCGTTATCATTCCGGTCAGTCTGTTTAACACAAAATTAAACAAAGAAGTAATTAGTGCCTCATGAATTAATAACTGCACTGTTGCCGAGTAAAAGTTAGGTTGCTGAGGGGAGATATAAAATAAGTAGGAAGATCAGGTGAGAATTATTATTGCGTTTTGGGCTCACTTGTGCTCTCAAGGTTAGGAAACTTTGTTGGGAAGTTGCAGTGACTCAACTGGATCTGCCTACGTTTCCATAGAGTTCAGGTGGATTGAATGTCATTCATGAAGCATAGTCCACTGAGTGCCTCAAACATATTCATCTTTCAGAATAAATCGAAGTTTAGTTAAAGATGTTATTAGACTTGATAAGTATGCTTGCTTTATGTTTTTTGAAGGATTTTCCAGAAATGCTTAGTGTATATTCTATAATGTGAAATAGCTTTTTTGCAGCCATATATTGATTTTGGGAGAATTCTTTACCTCATGTGATTATCAGGTGTTGTCAAACACACGTGGGACAACCTAAATTACAATTACATCCTATTTTCACATACCCAAAATGACTAATATATGAATATATATATGAATGCAATTTCTCTTTTTAAGGCTCTGCCAATGTCTACCATCTACATGCCATTTGAAATGTTTTGCACCTATATCATATGACAGTTACCATAAGGAAAGAATTTGGATTTTACCTAATTTCACTCTGAATGTGTTCAACAGGCCATGGCTTACCTAGAGCTCCAAGGTCATTATAGGAAAATGCATTCACTCCCTTCAGTCTAATGGTATGATTATAGGATCTTAGGAAATGATTATTGGCAAGCTGTGCTGAAATAGTCACAAACTGTGTAACGGGATTTTGCACCTGCTCCCCACTATGGCTTTTATTTCTACAGGTTGGCTAAATGTATTGGCCCATTTACCTGTGGTACACCTTTCTTTTCTCCTTTCATGCTCACTTACTGCTTAAGAATGTGGCATGCATGTGTTATGACTGTGTTCCGGAGGTCTTATGTAGGTTGTATCTACCCCCCAACCCTATTTTCTTTCTCAGATGAAGTAAGTCCCTATTTGGAGTGACTTGGTCCCGTGCTGTAAGAAAAAACGAGGTAGGAGAAATATACTGCATGACTGATTACTGCCACTACAATCTTCCCTGTTCATATCTACACCAATATCAAGCATCTTCATTAATCCCCATGGATCAATGTGTCTGGGGTTGTAAAAATTGACAAATGACTTATTAGAATACCACAGTTTTATTTTCCAACTGATTAACTCACAGTGATGACGTACACTGTACAGATGCCTTGATGTATCTGTTTTTCAAGTGGGGCCTTCACAGCATAAAATAGCTGAGGCTATAATCAGATATGCAGTCTGTGTCATTCTGCTCTTGTTACTGTGTAGCATGTTGCAGACAGAGCTATTACCTGTAAGTATACCCTTACTAAATATCATCTTTTCCAGGGAGTGCTGGAAACACTTTTATGGTGACCCTTCATAGTCCTGCTTTATTTGAAGTTGTGCTGATAAATCCTTTAAAATGATTTCATAAACACTTCATACATGCATTACAAAGCATTTGTAAACATATCTTATGCTTTATAAAGGGTTAATTAACAGGGCATTGCTATGTGATGTAAATGCAGATGTCAAATGTGACTATCCGCTATGACAAACCGGTTCTTTATTAAGGATAGAATAAGCAACACTTAATAAAAGCTTTATATATTATATTCAGTTGGGGCTTCACAAGGTGTTTATAACATTGACATGCAATGCTAGGATAATGGGGTTCATTCCCATGACCATACATTGTAATGTATGCAATCACAATATTGCCTGCTAAATGTTATATTTTAGCAATATGCCAGCTAAGAGATTTGTGGAAGATACCACCCTTAGCCTTGGTATATTGGCAAGTTCCACAAATCCCTGCGGTGCCTTATTGTTATTATGAACTAGTTACCAATGTAATTAGAATAGTTCAAAGTAATTTTGTATCATTCTCACTAAGTGCTGTATCCAGGCCCTCTGCGACATGGCATAGTGTCTTAGAACAGCTTTTAGCCATGGTATATTGGCCATATATACCACACGTCCTCTGCTGTATTGCAATTATAAACTAGGATGACTTTCCTGTTGGGTGCATAGCCAATATTTGTCTTGACCTCAACTTTTGACAAAACTAATCTGTAGGATCACACAATTTTTTTTGCAATGATGCAAAGACATTTTTGTTTTGGCAGGGCCATTTAAAGTGAGTGAGTGTGTTTTTATTTTTCTATATAATGTATTGCTTTTCCAGATTTCATATATAACAATTCCAATGGATAGCAAGCTAAAATTAACAGTGCAAGCTTGCTAGTTAGCCAATATGAAAACTAGCTAATTAGCTACAATAGCCAGCTGGTTCAGTTTAATAAAAAATCCTAGCTAGTATTTAACGGTTATATATCATTACTGTGTTTCATTAAAATGAATATAATACAAATCGGAAGGAGTTTCCCATCTTTCCATTTAAAGTTTTGTCTGGTGAATCAGATAGCTAATTGCTCCCCCAATCCAGATCTTTGTGGTGACCAGATTTCAGCTTCAGGAGTCACGTTTTTGTGACCAACCAAGGCGTTTCCTAACAGAACTGTTAACTTTATTGTTGTTACTTTTTAAGGTTGAAACCAACATGCATGATCTACAACTGGCAAGACCAATTCATCTGCAAGATCAGGGACAAGCTACACGGCAGTACCATTCATAGCTCTGTGTTATGTCATATTTGGTTTAGCTATAATTAAATTATAATTGATTTGTGTTTACATCATTAGGTATGTGTTCAGAATGACTTAAGGTGTCTTAAGTTAGAGTATGTACAGCTTCATAATGAATTTATGTTTGGCTTATGAAAGATGACACTATACATATTGTCATATTCATGCATGTATTATGAGTGCCTCATCTCGTGCCTTAATATATGTGTTATAAATGCATTATAAATTACAGATGCATCACTTAAAAGTATCACAAGAATCTGTTGTAAGTGTCAATACAGGCTACCATTCTGTATTTATAATACATATAATGATATATAATGATTAAAAGTTTGCTGTAAAGTTTTCAAATTATATAGACAAGTTGACAGGCATGCAAAAAGTGTTATTATTTTAGTTAAACCCCAACCAAAAGCCAGGTATTCCTCTTTTGTTTATGTTGAATACAACCTTTCACAATAGTGCCAACGTTTAGTGGGGGAGTGGGCGAAAGTGTTTGAAATAGTTTGGAATTGTATGAGATGCCTGACTTTAATGAGTAATAACTGTGCCATATTATGAAATAAATAAATATGTTAATGCATATTTAAATAGATCAATACATACATACATTTGTATTAGAAGGTGGGTTGAGTGGTTCTGATTGGACTGCAGTGTGTTATGTTGCGAATACTGTGACTGGACACTACAGCCAACTAACAATACAAATCAGATGTTAGCTGTCAGTCAAGTAGCACAGAGACAAAGATGCATTGTTGTTTTGACTGCAATATTGTTTCGGAATTAGGCTACTTTTTTGGGCTACTTTAAATTGCATCACGGACGGCATGGTATGGCTTTTGAAAATATATCTCTTAATAATTTCACAATCCATCTGATCCCAGTGACTTGTTTTCACTAACAGGCTATTAATACAAATTACCAATATATTTTCCCTGGCTTGAGGGACAGGGCTCATAGTAGACTAGACTGGATTGTTACCACTGCTCTAGTAGCTAATTGTTATACTCAGGAATTACCTTGTTTGCATACAATACCTCATACAATGTCCAATTGCTAATGTTTGGGTGAAGGCTGGCTTCTACATTTATTTAGGAGTTTTTGCTTGGGTGTGTTAGGAGTAGTATGTTATTATGAATTGTTACATCAGAGAATAGGGCACCTTGAGCAGTGTGCATTCTGTCCAGTCTGCGTGACCTACACTAGCCCCTGTTTTTAACACCTTGCAGACATTTTTGTATTGGATACTAAAACAGAAGTGCTGTGGCAAATGCTGTCTCTCCAGACATTTTCCAAAGGCTCTGCGATATCCCTTGACTTGCGTGAGAAGTAACCCAAAAAAGTAGCCCGATTTTGTAGCAATATAGCAGACACGGCAACAATGCATGTTGTTCTTGGGTTATTTGATTGACAGCTTACATCTGAACTGTGTTATGAGTTGACTGTCAAGGTTTCAAACACAGTGTTCTGAGTATGCAACACTGCAGTCCAATCAGAACAGCTCAACCTAACTAAAGGCTCCCCTCCCATTGCATTTGCAATGCAATGCACAATGAAAATGCAAATAACAAATACAACCCTGTTTCCAAAAAAAGTAAAACGGAAGAAAAACAGAATCCAATTATGTGCAAATCATTTAAACCCTATATTCAATAGAAAATAGTAAAAAGACCACATATCAAATGTTGATACTGAGACATTTCATTGTTTCTTGAAATATGTATGCCCACTTTGATGCCAGCAACACGTTTCAAAAAAGCTGGGACAGGGGCAACAAAAGACTGGAAAAGTGCGTAATGCTAAAAAACAAAAAACTGGTAGAACATCTCACTATTAGGTTCATTGGAAACAGGTCAGTAACATGACTGGGTGTAAAAAGAGCATCCCAGATAGGATATGTCTTTCAGAAGTAAATTTAGGGAGGGGTTCACCGCTGTGAAAGACTGTGCATGCAAATAGTGCAACAATTTAAGAATAACATTTCTCAACATAAAATTACAAAGATTTTGGGGATCTTATCATCTACGGTACATAATATTAAAAGATTCAGATAATCCAGAGAAATCTCTGTACGCAAGGGACAAGGCCAAAAACCAAGATTGGATGGCCATGATCTTCTTCCCTTAGACGGCACTGCATTCAAAACAGACACGATTCTGTAGTGGACATCACTGCATGGGTTCAGGAACACTTCTGAAAACCATTGTCTGTGAACACAGTACATCGCTGCATCCACTAATGCAAGTTAAAACTACCACGCAAAGGAGATACCATACATAAACAAGACCCAGAAACGCCGTTGCCTTCTCTGGCCCCGAGCTCATTTAAGATTGACTGAGGCGAAGTGGAAAACTGTCCTGTGGTCTGACAAATCAAAATTTGAAATTATTTTTGGGAATCACGGATGGCACGTCTTCCGGACTGAAGAGGAGAGGGACCATCCGTCTTGTTATCAGCGTACAGTTCAAAAGCCAGCATCCGTGATGGTATGGGGGTGCATTAGTGCACATGGCATGGGTGACTTGCACATCTGTGAAGGCACCATTAATGCTGAACAATATATACAGGTTTTGGAGTAACATATGCTGCCAAATGATGTCTTTTTCAGGGAAGACCTTGCTTATTTCAGCAAGACAATGCCAAACCACATTCTGCATGTATTACAACAGCATGGCTCTGTAGTATAAGAGTCCGGGTGCTAACTGGCCTGCCTGCAGTCCAGGTCTGTCACCCATTGAAAACATTTGGTGCATTATGAAACACAAAATATGACAAAGCAGCTGAAATCCTCTATCAAGCAAGAATGTGAATACATTTCACTTTCAGAACTACAGCAATTGGTCTTCTCAGTTCCCAAACACTTACAGAGTATTGTCAAAAGAAGTGGGGTTGCAACACTGTGGTAAGCATGCCCCTGTTCCAACTTTTTTTAAATGTATTGCTGGCATCAAATTTAAAATAGACATGTATTTTTCCAAAAACAATAACATTTCTCAATTTTAACATTTGATATGTTGTCTTTCTACGATTTTCAGTGAAATATAGGGATACATGTTTTGCACATCATTGCATTCTGTTTTTATTTGCATTTTATACAGCATCCCAACTTTTTTGGAAGAAGGATGTACAAAAGCATATACAATTGTATATATTTATGTTTACTTATGTTTACATATTTATTCAATAACTTTGAGGGTTATTATAATTGGGTAGCAATGTTCTAACATGATCATGTGCCATCCGGCAGAAAAATATGTTCATTCTTCGTGCGTGCATACTGCCCCAGGTCATGGTATATTAGCCATATACCATCTTCACTCCTCATATTACTCAAATAGAGTATTTAGTTGCTTTTTTTTTCTTCTTCTCAACATTTTACAATCATGGTCCCATACATTACAGTGGATGGTCCTGGGATTCACAACCACTATCCTGGCATTGCATGACAATGTAATAAAAATTATTTTGAAGCCTCTGTTGAATACGATAAATAAAGCCTTTGTTAAGTAGTTAGATTTTAGCTAGCAGTGTCTAAAGTTACCTGACAGGTAGCCTAGTGGTTAGACTAACTAACAAACAATCAATAGATTACTTGATCAATTTCCATGCTAGAAGGTTTTTTTTTTCATTCTGTCAGTGAGAAAGGCAGTTAGCCAAATTGCTCCCTGGTCGCTGCTGTAAATAAGAATGTGTTATTAATCAACTTACCTTGTAAAGTAAAGGTAATGTAATTAAAGGGGCACTGTGTAGAATCCTGCCTCTAACATTGTCAAGACTGAATTTAAACTAGGCTGTCACAATTACTTGAGTATGTGATTTAAAAAATCCTCAATTAGAATTTACTGCCTCAAGGCTTCTATTTAAAGGGGAAAAGTTGAGGATGGTCCTGGTCCCAGCAAAAAAGGCCAATATCCACAGTTTGGAAACATTTCACTCTATAATTTGGAAATATTCTGGTTGTCTGTTGCTGCTGTAAGACTGAACTTGCATTTCAAAACCGCCCTTAGTCCATGCTGCAACATTTGAAGAGCAAGAGTCAGTTCATGGAGGAATCAGAATCAAACAAGGTTAAGTTTCTGTTTAGCTATGTTAGCCATTTGTGCGTCATCTTGACAATGCATTTTCCCACAAGGGAGATTATGTGATGTATGTTGCTGTACCTTGTGGGCGTTATCGTTAGCGTTAGATAATCAAACAAGGTGCGATTTTATAAACGGTAACGCTTATGACTCCAAATATTCAATGCAAAATTATGCAGTTAATGCTTTAAGTATTTTTTCTATGATACTTGAGATAATCCCCATTTAAGCTTTCTTGCCAGTCTATCTTTCAGTCTGCATTGACTTGTAGTCTCCTCATACACTATTTAGACACTTACAGTACTATCCCCCCGCCCTAAACCACCCTGGACTATTTAATACTATTCTGGTCTCGTTCAGAAAGAGAAGGGCAGGAGACAACGACATGTTTCTTCTTTAAAATCAGTCTTGTAAACTTCAGAGGCAGAATTCTGCACTGCAACTTTAATGTGTTTAATGTCAGATGTATTGGAATGTTTATTCAAAAGCATTGAAGTATGTTAAAAACAATTTATATTATCTTCACTTAGTACAAAATAAGTATGAAAAAAGTACAAATTTAATCTATGTAATATTGTTAAATGCTAGAACACTTAAAGTTCAAAATAACTACATTAAATATATTCAACATGTAAATGTTGTTCCCGCCTATGTCTGTTTGACATTTTATTTCAAAACACTGCCACATACAATTCCTTATTGTAGGGTGAGATTAGTTTTCTTTTGGGAAACAAAAAACTGAAATGAGTTGTTTGCATATTAATATTTAGTAGAGCCACATTTCGCAGCAATTACAGCATCAAGTCTTTTGGTAAGTGTCAGTCTGTTTTTGGCCCATTCTTCTTGGCACTGTTCTTATTCTTGTACCACAGATTCTCAATAGGATTGAGATCATGTCTTTGACTAGGCCGCTGTAGAACATTCAGGTTTTTGTTCATGAGCCACTCCAATTTATTTTTGTTTTCTTGCAACATTTCCCTGTATTTTGCTCCATTCATTCTTACTTTAATTTGAACGCAATGCCCTCTCCCTGCTGAAGAGAAACATCCCAATACCATGATACAACCCCATCATATTTCACTGTAGGGATGGTGTGTTTGTTGAGGCGTGGGAAGTGTTAGGTTTGTGCCACACACAGGGTATTGGATTTTGGCCAAAAAGTTTTATCTTGATCTCATCTGACCACAAAACCTTTTCCAATATCACAGCTGGGTCACTCAAATGCTTTCAGATGTTACTTTCTGAACAACAGCTTCTTTCTTGCCACCCTTCTACACACGTCAAATATATGCAGAACGGTTAATGTGATTGATCTGGGCACCATTACTAAACTCCCAGATACTCAATTCTGTACCTTCTTCAATGTGATTGTTGGTCTCTTTGTGGCTTCTTTTGCAAGTCTTCTTGTTTGAACGCTGAGACTTGAGGGATATTCTCTTAATGCTGGTATTCTTTTCTTACAAATATTTCCTAAAAGTGAAACCAACACCACCATTCAATAATTAATTTATTTTGAGTGTCATTGTTTTACAATGAATTACAGAAAACCTGTATAACATATATACTGCATTTACATTAGTTTGTATATGCTTGTACAAGTTGATTATTCAGAGGATACTAATGACTTGTGACTTGTAGAAACTGGGTTGCTTTATTTCAGAAACAAAACCTGTGCTGATGATGTTAGCTGGTAGAGCACAATGCTGATGTAGGAGTTTGTCATGAGAATACACACAACAGCCTTTACCCCTGGCTTCCTAGTCAAGAGGGATCTGTACATACAGAAGTGACACAATGGGCTGTCGTATGACAAAGCGGGGACCCTCAATGTCACCAGGGGGTGACACGCCTGTGAATTGAGATAGGGCAGCCACACACTCCCGGTATCAATTAGGGCATAACTGCTCCAGATTAATCATAATCTCCAGATTAACTTGTGTAACATTTATGTGACTTTGAAGACATAACCCACTCCTAAAAATACAAGTGGCCAGTCTGTGATTCTTGTGATTGAAGATGGGAGACAACACACTAACACATTTCACATCACTTAAGCACACAGTGCAGTCCATACATATTGATTTTTTTTTTTTTGTGGCTCTGTAATACAGCACATTGGAATTGAAGTGAAACAATGACTAAGAGGTTAAAACACTCCCTCTTAGATTAAATTTAGGGGTATTTTCAACAGCACATTTAATAAATATTCCTAAAAACTAAACTAAATGTACCAAAATTATTTGGACAATTGGCTTCACAGCTATCTCTTATTAGGCAGGTGTGTTTGTTTGCAACATTAGTACATGCTCAAGAGAGCTGTCAATGTCTAGTCTTGATTCTAGGCTTTGCATTTGGACTTGGATGCTGGAGTCTGACAGGACAAAAGACATGTCAATGCAAGTCAACTTGCCTGATAAATCCGAATAAATCTATTAGAGACATAGCCAAAACATTAGGCGTGCCAAAATACATTTTTTGGTACTTTAAGAAGAGAGCACTGGTTAGCTCAACAATGGCAAATGACCTGCTAAACCGAGGAAGATCTCTACAATGGATGACCAAATAATGCTCAACATAATGAAGAAAAAACAACAATGAACTGTCCAACAGATCAAAATCACTGTGCAGTACTGTAGGTAGACATGGCTGTGTCTGCAATTACCATTTTTGGAACTTCACCAGCCGAACTACAGAGGCTGGACTGCAGGATGCAAAAACACTTCTTAGCCTCAAAAACTAAAAATGCCAAAAAGACAATACGGACAGATGAGACAAATATTATGTACCAAATTGATGGCAAAAGTTAAGTTTGGAGAAAATAAATGAACTGTGCACTTATCAACTTATCTGTGAAATAAGGTGGAGGGGTTGTTTTTGTAATGTATGGCTGCCATTGGAAGTAGCTCACTTGTCTTCATTGGTGATGCAACATGTGATTTCAACAAGTGTACAGAATCATCCTTGTCTGCTCAGATACAAACAAATGCCTCAAAAAAAGTGGAAAGCACTTTAATATGCAGCAGGACAGTAAGCCCAAATGTACTGCTAAAGCAACCATTGAGTTTTTCAGTCGTAAAGTGAATGTTCTTGACTGTCAGCCGGCCTAAATCCAACTGAGCATGCGCTTCACTTGCTAAAGACAAGACTGGCTAAAGACATGCTGGCCCTTGCTAAAAACAAGACCAGTATGCCCGAAAACAAACAGGAACTTAAGATGGCTTCAGTACAGGCAGAGCAACACCAGCAAGGCCAGCATCTGCTGGGGTCAGTTGGTCACAGACTTCAGGCAGTCATCGAATGCAAAGGATGTCAGACCAAGTATTTAATATAATTTTATTTAAGATCATGTAAATTTGTCCAATTACTTTCGGTCCCCTAAAATGTACCGTATGCATGGTTCACAGTTTGTGGATGTTAATACCCCAAAATTAAAGCTGACAGTTACCATAAAAAAGTCAGTAATCAAAGGCTATTGGCTGCATAAATTCCACTGTTCTTTTGGCTATTGGCTAATCAAACTTGTATCAGCCTCACAGGTTTAAGCTTTATTTGAAAATTCAAAAAATCTCTTGTATACGGTTTATAGGCCAAGACTAGTTATATGTTGATTATAACAGAAGATAACCCAAAATGCAATTCATTCTAAGGCAAAAACGAACTACACATCAATTTCATCTAGACTAAGCTTCTTGTTATTAATGTACTTCAACCTTTTTAATGTTCTTGCCTTTTCATAATACATCATGTTTTCAGAAAGGTATCAAACAATACTCACGCTATTCGATTATTTTGTAGTATATATTTATAGAAATCCCTCTATTGACCTGCTGCCTTCCACAGTAGCATATGCCAATTTTTCAGTAGACACCAGAGTTTCATATAGGTGCTGCTCTCATTTCAAGCAAGAAAACTAGAACTGATTTCAAAAATAAATACTTAAAAATGAAGTGAATTTTATAACCCAAAAATACAATCACTGTCATCTAAGCTATTATGACAATATGAAGTGTGTGGCGTGTCATATGTTTGACAAGAATGGACTAGATGGTAGTGGCAGATAGACCTGTTTATTCTACCGGGAATTTGAATAGTTTCTCGGCACGTGACATACAGTACCTCATGTGAGAGTGGTAATATGCATTTCACCTGGGAAGTTGAATGAGAAAACATTTACAGTAACAACCTGGGAGCAGAATGACAGATTTCCTCAATGCCAGCTAGGGGATTTGATTTGGTTGGTCAAATGCTCTAACCACAAGGCTACCATCTTCAAATGGATAACATTTATACGAGGCCTAATTATAGAGGGTGACTGAGGTGGCAAGTAGCCTACTGTTATTATTTGGCTTTGTGTACCTAAATATATATAGGCTAAATTATGTAGCTTATGGAAACAGAACAAATCTGGACAGTGGACACTGATAAGAGGCTGGCTTAGTTGCTGCCCACGCATTTCTCTTTATTCCAGCCCACACGCATCTCTTGGCCAATGTAAACTGGTATGTACAGTAATTCAAATCATTATGTAAAATGAAGCAACTTTTCTCAGTGTGACTCTCTTAGAGTGTAAAAATGGTCCCTTGTTCCTTGCTAATAGTAGAATTGAGATAATTTGCTTAAGTATTTTGACTAGAGAACTCAATATTACAGCTTGCCAACATTAGCATAACTAGCTAGCTACTTCTGTTGAACTAATGTTTGCTGCTGTTATGTTCCCTAATAACAAACCCTAAAATATTGTCACTTAAACAAAAGGGGACTAACAATAAACAAATAACAAACAAACTGAAGATGTTTTTTTCTCCTCTCATTCCCACTGAAGTACTATGCCAGCAGCTCTTAAATATCAGCTGGGCCAGCACAGGTGAAAGACATCCTGACTAATGAGGTAACCAGCACAGGTGAAACGTATGCTGATCAACCAAGTGAGTCTAACAAGCATCTAAGTGACTCTGCTTGTGATCAACTACTTGATTCCAATTAGCAACTTTTAGTGACCCATTAGTGACTTTTAGGTTACCAAAGCCTGTAACAGCTGTTATCTAAAGAAACACCTGATGTTTATGGTTTAATTTTCTCTTATTTTTTTTCTGAAAGCTTTGCACATAGTTGATGTTGAAGCAACCCATGAGAAACAGATCAATGTACAGCTGCTGCTACTACCGACATTATCTGTTGCACTTATTTATGTATTTGTTAACTTACTGGTATTAATAACGTGTGCACTTTGACAGTCTAGTTCATAGTTAAAAGACATCTTACTGGACATTTGTTGTCTTTATTGTCTTTCCGGAAGATTTTTTCTTCACATCTCTACAGAATTGAAAGGTTGATTAGCTTGAATCTGTATGAAGAGGAAGATGATTTCCCTTTCACCAATATGCAGGGTGCTTTGGGAGGCCCGGTGAGGCAAGTGTGTGCCAACTATAGCAGCCCTCGCATCCTGACCCAATTCATCCCTCGCCTTCAACCTGAATAGCTGGAGTATAGTTAGCTTAATTGGGTTTTGATATATTTAATTCAGCTAATCAGAAAGCCCTACTGGCTCTAACATCAGGCCTGCATGCCTTTCCCCCTTCCACAAAGCTCCCAGAGAACCGGGGTGGAGAAGACTCCCAGACTGGATTCCCTCTGTCAAACAGTGGGAGGAAAATTAAACTGGCAAATTTGTTTTCATTGGTTCTGGGGCTTTCTTTGGGGAGTCAGGCTTTTAATTGTCCTCACAGTAAAGAATTTTGTAGGGCTGCTTACCAACAACAAAACTGTTGGCTCCCCTTTCACTCCTCTTCAGCATTCTTGAACAAACAGGAGTGTGCCAGTTAGTTAGTAAATGTTTACAGTGTCAAAAATGGGCCTTTCTTTTGCATTGTGCTAGTGCAGCTCCCCTTTACAAGGTGTACCCTCTTCACAAAAGCCTAAGGGGTCTTGTCATTTAGAACACTTTAGTAGTGTTGGTATTAATCATGATTCATGACAACATTCCTCTGAAATGCTTCGTATTTATATGCTGGTCATTGAAGGTCATTGTATATTAGAGTCATAATTCTACAGAAACATCTGTGGCCGATTTGTTTGCCTAATCATAAACTCAAGTAGCAAAATAAACTCCATGGTCCTGCTGGAGGAGAATATAATTTTTCTCTTGGACACAGTCAAAAAGTCTCCTTTCACAAAACTATCTGAACGGAGTGCAAAAAACAGTATTGTGTAAAAAAACAATGTAATATCTCAACAATAACAACAACAGAAACAAGCAATCTCCTAATTTTTTGGAAAAACTCTTTTCCATATTTTGGCCTTTGAATATTTCCAGTGTGTTAAAACAAGCAAAGGCTACATGGAAACGGCAGCCTTGTGTAAATATTTATGATGTAACATCTCCATGTGAATAGACTTTCCTCTGAATCCATCCATCATTACGGGCACGTTGTGAAAGCCCACCTCCCGGTGGTGGCTCAAGGCCTTAGGAAGCCACAGACAGGAGTGGCGTGTCCCCCTCTCGTTCAATGTATTTGTTTTTCTTTTGACTGAGGGTTGCCCAGCTGTGAGGGCATTTCGTTTGTTGGCCCCTTCGCTTTCATTCAAACTGAACTTCAAAGCCCATTTTGGTCCATTGTTTCTGTGACGGGGCTGGCGGCCCTGAAAAATGCCCAAACAGAATTTTTTTATGTAGGTCAAATTGAAAAAGTTGTGCCTCAAAACAAATTCTGATGGCGAAATCGTAATGCCGTGGTTACCGTGTGGCCTTGAAATGTTTTGTCCATCCAATCACTTGCACACAACAAGCCTACAAACACCACAAACATACAGTGGATATAAAAAGTCTACACACCCCTGTTAAAATGCCAGGTTCTTGTGATGTAAAAGAATGAGACAAAGATAAATCATGTCAGAACTTTTTCCACCTTTAATGTGACCTATAACGTGGACAATTCAATTGAAAAACAAACTGAAATCTTAGAGGGGGAAAAATAAAAAATAAAAAACTCACAATAACCTGGTTGCATAAGTGTGCACACCCTTAAACTAATACTGATGTTTTTGGATTCAGGTCTGGGGTCTGGCTGGGACATTCCAAAACGTTAATCTTCTTCTAGTGAAGCCATGCTTTTGTGGATTTGGATGTGTGCTTTGGTTCGTTGTCGTGCTGAAAGGTGAACTTCCTTCATCTTCATCTTCAGCTTTCTAACATACGCCTGAAGGTTATGTGCCAAAATTGCCTGGTATTTGGAACTGTTCATAATTCGCTCCACCTTGACTAAGGCCCCGGGTTCCAGCTGAAGAAAAACAGCCCCAAAGCATGATGCTGCCACCACCATGCTTCACTGTGGGTATGGTGTTCTTTGGGTGATGTGCAGTGTTGTTTTTGCTCCAAACATACCTTTTGGAATTATGGCCAAAAAGTTCAGCCTTGGTTTCATCAGACCATAACACATTTTCCCACGTGCTTTTGGAGGACTTGATGTTTGTTTTTGCAAACTTCAGCCGGGCTTGGATGTTTTTCTTTGTAAGAAAAGGCCGTCTTGCCACCCTACCCCATAGGCCATTCATATGAAGAATATGGGAGATTGTTGTTACATGTAGCACACAGCCAGTACTTGCCAGAAATTCCTGCAGTTCCTTTAATGTTGCTGTAGCCCTCTTGGAAGCCTCCCTGACCAGTTTTCGTCTCGTCTTTTCATCAATTTTGGAGAGACGTCCAGTTCTTGGTAATGTCTCTGA
>JACXGI010000300.1:76195-92906 GCA_016801175.1 Esox masquinongy
TCCATGGTATATCTAATGCTTTGGAAATTCTTTTGTACCCTTCTCCTGACTGATATCTTTCAACAATGAGATCCCTCTGATGCTTTGGAAGCTCTCTGCGGACCATGGCTTTTGCTCTGAGATGCAACTAAGAAAATGTCAGGAAAATTCTACTAGAACAGCTGAACTTTATTTGTGATTAATCAGAGTCACTTTAAATCATGGCAGGTGTGCAATGACTTTTATTTAACATGAGTTTGAATGTGATTGGTTAATTCTGAACACACCCACAACCCCAGTTATAAGAGGTTGTGCACACCTATGCAACCAGGTTATTGTAAGGTTTTTATTTTGCATTTTTCCCCCTCGAACATTTCAGTTTGTTTTTCAATTGAATTGTTCACATTATAGGTCGCATTAACAGTGGAAAATGTCTGACATGATTTATCTTTGTCTCATTCTTTTACATCACAAAAACCTGGCATTTTAAAAGAGGTGTGTAGACTTTTTGTATCCACTGTAGATTTGTCTGTTCATAACACATTTTTCCAGTCTTCCTCAGTTTTTGCTCATTATAATCTTTTCTATTTATTAGCCAGTCTGAGATATGGCTTTTTCTTTGCAACTTTGCCTAGAAGGCCAGCATCCTGCAGTTGCCTCTTCACTGTTGACGTTGAGACAGGTTTTTTGCAGGTACTATTTAATGAAGCTGCCAATTGAGGACCTGTGAGGTCTGTTTCTCAAAATTATTAAAAAATTAAAATTGTCTGTTTCTCAAATTAGACGCTAATGTATTTGTCCTCTTGCTCAGTTGTGCACTGGGGCCCCCCACTCCTGTTTCTATTCTGGTTAGAGACAGTTTGCACTGTTCTGTGAAGGAAGTACTACACAGTGTTGTATGATGGCAATTTCTCACATGGAACAGCCTTGAATAGATTGAGTTTCAGAAGAAAGTTCTTGTTTCTGGCAATTTTGTGCCTGTTATTTGATGTTATTTTATTGGACAAAAACGTGTTTCTTTCAAAAACAAGGACTTTTCTAAGTGACCCCAAACTTTCGAACAATATTGAATAAACATGTTTTTTGCAATGTGTATGAATACACAAACCACCATGCCTTTCCTACAAGTGCAGTCTTTGTAAAGGTTGTGGAAATGTAGGACATTTTTGGCTCCTGTTTTAACATTTGGAGCATATATTTCCAATCTGGTCTCCCAGGGGAATCGATCCCACAACCTCAGGCGTTTCAGGCGCCATGCTCTACCAACTGAGCTACATAGGGCTTAAATTTTAGTTGATACAGCAAGTCAATTACTATGGTGTAATAAGTTCGTTGTTCTGTACTTTGAGGTAATTTGCTAAAAGCACATATGAATGAGACTTCTTAGAGATTTTGAAATGTTAGTTCTGTTTGGGCCTGTATGTCTGAGTTGTGCAATTGTATACACATATGGAATGTGTCTTGATGTTGTAAGAAATAAGAGGAAAAAGTGATCTGCTGCCTTTTTCCCCGAAGCTACTGTACAGACTTCACAGAATATGTTGTACAGTAGACCTACACACTGATTGATACATTTGTTGTGTGAGTGTGTGTGACTGTTATCACAAGGTTATTTCCCTACTCCTTACTGGATAAACAAGGTTTAGCCTTTTCATCTTGCACAATTTATCTGCAAAACCAAATAGGTGTCACTGATGTTAGCAAGGTATTATCAACTCAGTCTCTCAGAATATTAGCATTAGCCACAGAGTATTACTAAGGTGTGATTAATACGTCAACCACAGTCTGAAAAGGTAATATGCATTATTACAACAGTTGGCTCAGTGAGTTCATCCATTCACATCCAAATCAGATGTTTATAATATCATAACAGTTTTAAGTCCTGAGCATAATCATGATGCCATTCTTATGAAAGCCTTATAAAGCTTAATGTCACTATGTCAGTGAGCTTTTATGAAAGTGACACTCAAATTACACAGATCAAACTTGAGCCTACGTATGCCTAACTATTAAAGCCATGGAACCTTTTTAAGTAAAATTACAAGTTTGTCAATTTATCAGCAATGATTAGACAAATTTGTGTTGTGTAGCTTTTTAATGTATTTTAATCTAAATAAGAAATTCTTGTACATATGCACAGTTATAGGCCCCTGCTATTTTTTAATATTCCAACCATGCCACAATACCAACAGAAAAGCAAAAACTTTACCAGGAAATAGGGGGGTGTCCAGTGAACATCAACAGCATTATTTCTATTTCATTATTAATTGACAGCCATGCTTTTAGCAATGGATCCATTTGCCTGAGCTTTGTGTATCTTAGATTACCTACAATGAAAATGATTGTTTCTGTATACCTCCATTTCAATTTGTCAAGTGCTAAATGAGACAATTCTCCATTTTGTATGTTATTTTTTTGTGTGTGGGTGTCTGTATGCGGGGTGTGTGCGTGTGTTTTATGTGCATGCATTCTTGCACATGTAGGGTGCGTGTGTTTGTTGCTCTCAGTTGGCTTTGTAGGGTACACATAGAGTAAATGCCATTTTTCTCTCTTTTTGAGTGCCTCTTTTCTCTCAGCGGATCCATTCAAGCTTTCAATACCTTTTCTCCCCCCTCTCTTCTCCTGTCTCTTTTTTTTACCGAGCAGGAGGGTTTTACTTTACTCCTTTGTCATCCTAATTGATTGCATTAACCTTTTGAGTATTGAATTTCCTGTGCATCACGCCGAGCACAATGTGGAATATTATCATAATCCCTCCAAGTAATGGACACAGGGCAATCAACAATGCTTTGGGAAAAGTACATCTTTGAAAGATGGAGCATCATATTATTTTCAATCAAAGAGGCTACAGTAGCTGCAGAGGCCTGGTAAGCGCTGGGAAACTTTGACACTGTCTGAAGTGTGGCGTTTTCATCTTCAGCGCATTTGAAACTTCACTCTCTTCAGGAATGGTTAGGTTAACTGTGCGAGTGTTGTCCATTTTGATCCTTTTATTTTGATGAATGTCATGTACCTGTATGAGCAGCAGGCATGATGACGTCCATGTGTGATTTGTCTAGTAATGTACTTTGTTTTATTAATGCAGAAAATATGTTTTCAGTACATGCAGATGGTGATGTCTATGGCATTGGAATAAGATTTCCTCAACATTGTGGTGTAAAGAAGTGGCATAAATGGATCATCATTTGGTAATGATACAAACACGTGAAACCCCTTACATCCACTTGTAGAAATAGATGTGAAATATAAATGTTCACATTATTATTGTTTATAGATAGTAACTACTTCTTATGAGCTTGAATAGAATAATGTTTTGATAACACTTTTTTTGAAGGGGACCTACATAAGGACTTAACACATTAATTGGTCCTATGTACATTGTCTTGTATGTCTTTAGAACTCATAGAAAGGTACACTTAAAATAAAGGGTTATGGATTTTTGAAAGTGGTAACTTATTATGAAATAGAACCTTTGTTAGTTCTTTGACAAAAATCCTACTCCAACACTGTACATGTAAATTATAGATCTTCTTTACCTGGCATCAGTTCTATTAGTATTTCTCTTGAGGATAAAGTGGCTTTAGAAACAAGATTAGCCCTCGATTTACTTTGCAATCACTGGGGCACGTAATTTAATCTCTTTACCCGCTTTAAATAAACCTATTTTTGTTTTAGGACACATTTGTCTTCTTTTACAAGAGTCAATAAATGTTTGTTGAGTTTTGTCCTTGAACGCTATGATATCAAAAACAATGTTGGTGCAACAGTATTTTTGTATTGCATGTTTCAGTAGATGCTACTGTCATTATTTAGCTTAATTTCTGGGTTTTCTTTTGGCCATTTGTCTGCCAGAGCCGTCAACAGGTACAGTAATGTGGCACAAAATCACCCTCTCCTGCATCAGTGTCAGACTCAAAATGGAACCCTTCAATGCTGCTCGGCTTCCACCTCTTGACGAGGCACACCTGCCCCCAATCAGGTGTGCCTCATTACTATATCTGTTGTCAGGGGGAGGCTAAAAAGACCCCAGAATAGCAGCTCCCGGTAGAGCAGGGAGCGGAAGAGCGGAATGCTGTACCCAACATGTTGGGGTTTTTGCTGTTTAACTTTCTTCTACCAATTTCTGTTGATAAATGCCCTCCAGGACCCAGAACACTGGCACTGTGTTTGTTCCGTGTGTCTCTCCTTGTGACAGAACATCCATCTAGATAGCAAGCTAGCTACTTAGCTAGGAACCTATCCATATATCACTGCCCACTGAGTTGTTCGGTTGTAGTTATACCACAAGCAGTATAAGCTATAAAAATGGAATTCCATCAGTAATAAACATTGTTTTCAAATTCCAGCATTCCGTTTATTTTGCTACAGATGAAATAAATTGATTAACTTAACAGGGTGGTGAAATGAGCTTGATACTCCTTATTATGATGACATGATAATTGATGACTGGCTACTATTTTACAAAAATATTTTCACCATTATCCATAATATAGTACTCGTGTAGGCCCTCCTTCATTTAATTTTTTTTAAATGTGTTTGTTGCAGGGGAAGGATAGGGGTTGAGTGAGCCAAATTGGATGTTATGAATTATTAGGGTTGCATGATGATATGATGGCCAGATTTTTAAGTATATGAATTACATCAGCTTTAACTCTCTTACATGACTGTAATTGCCATCTTTAGTGAGACGCAGGACACTTGTTTATTATTCCGTCTGAAAGATGTCACCCTATGCAGGGCAATGTCCCCTTCACTGCCCTGGAGATTTGGGATTTGATCTTTAGGCCAGAAGACAGAGTGACCTTTTCTGGCCACATTTCCAAAGTGTATCTTAGATCTGTTGTTTACCGTTAACATAAGAAACCTGGATTGGGAATCCATACAGTTGAAAATGGAACTTCAAAACACAACTTTTCCTGGACCTATTTTGCTAATAAATAAAACAAATGTTGGTTGAAACGTTTCCTGACCATGTGAAGGGGAGCAACAACAACAGCCACAAACAACATTACCAGATGGGAGAAACATCTCAATTCTTGAAGTATGACATTTGTCTGATTCTTGTTGACAATTCCATCAATGCATTATGTAAATCACAGCTGCAAATTCATCATAAAAATATAAAGGTTTCACTCTGGTAATGTGGATAGCTTGTACTGTACTTGGGGAGTTACTTTTGCATAACACAGCGCTGTGTGTTGTTCTGTTCAGGAAAAAACTAACGGGAGCAGGGTTCTTAAATGGAATAATAATAAATATTTTTTCATTATTTATGACTAATGAAAAATTAGTCATAAATCTTTAAAATTATCTGAAGGTCTATGATAAATTTTTTTCATGTTTTCAGTCTTCATACCTGGTCTTTTTTGACCATGTTGTTTTGATAATTGCTTGAATAGTTGCTAAGATTATTGTAATTCTAATTTCTGCATCCAAAATCTGTATTATTTAGTTATTTCCAAAATACCTATGTCGGATGCAATTACCTACATCAGCTGATGGTGAATCTAGCTAAATAACCATTTTCAAGTTTTAAGTATAATGTTTTTGAGCTGAGATTATTCAATTATAGATTGTTATTCAGGTCATTCATACACCTATAAAATTTAATTGTAATCCAAAAGTTGTTTCAGAAGAAATATGAGAATAAAGGCTTTTTCTTTAAGAGAAATCCCCTCTTGCTACCGACATGGCATGAAAAAGTATTAACACAGCTTACTCTAGAGTAATACTATGTAACAACATTGTAATATGATTTACTGAATCAGTTATTACACAGTTCAGTCAAAGAAGGTGTTGCTAGAGATTTGTTTGCTAGAGGCTACTTTACATATGTTCCTACTGATGTAATTATACATTCCCTTATTCCAAACTGTAACTAATGTTTGTAATTATATGTTTGAAAGTCACATGTTAATAGCCATGTTAAAAACTCAAACCAAAATCTGACCTTGTTACAAGGTGTCACTAATATTGATTTCTACTGTATGTTATGAGCTGATAAAAACAATGGCAACAAGGCATAGCCTGTCATTTACTCAGTAATGGGTCACTTAAAATTATTTATCTCTGTGTTATGACTTGCTTCAAAGGCTATAAAGAAGTGTAATGTGATTACAATTTGATACTTGTAATTGCTCAGATGGCGATAATGCTCTTTTGCATGTACTTGTATGTACTTACAATTTAACCATATTTAACAACAAACTCTGTAGTTACAATGTTATTACAAAGGATATTCAAGTGCAACATTCAGCACTTAAACTACTTTTCAAAAGAGCAACTTTTTTTCAACAAATCAGCATTATTTTCTGATCAACATCATGCTGAAGTTGAATACTTCACTCTCACATTCGTAGACAGAGCTATGGAGGCAATTGTTGATCATCGATGAAATGAAAATCATATCATGTTTTATACCAATCCCAGATTTCCCCTTTAATATCAGAGGAATGGCTTTCAAATGTATCTTATTTTAAAGTTGCTACCATGATTATGGATAATACTAAATTGATTGTTTATTATACCGCGTTTGTGGGAGATTTGATTGGATTGTCCACAATGTTAACAGTAGGCTTTGATGTCATATCTTCAACTTATTTAGTAAAACATTTAATTTGAATGTTTGTCACATCATAGGATAATAGTGTTATTTAGTTGTGTGGATCAATTATTAAATAAATATATTGTGACACTATATTTTGAGAGTCCCATAAGTGTTTCTGTAGATGCTCTACAGATTATCTACTATCAGTCACATTTTAATGAACTATTTCATAATCCTTACCCTAACCTCAACCCTTTATCCTAACCCTATCCCCAACTTTAACACTAATCTCTATTCTAAACGTAACCCAAACCTTAGCAAGCAGGTATTGATCAACCATTTTTTAAACGTTGTTTATAGAAATGTCTCTACCCATTGGACAAAAAAATTGTTCATAGAAATGTCTCTACCCATCTATCCGATGCCATTTTTCAACATTCAGTTTCAACATTCAGTGCCATGTTTCAACATTCAGTTAGAATAAAATGATTGAAGATCATGCATGGAATTTCCGTACGGAGTATCTACTAGTATGGACATTTATAAAAGGCCTCATTGTTAATATTCCTAAGTGTCCCTTTAAATGGAAGTGTCACTGAAATTACACAGATCAATCTTGAGAGTAAGTATGCCTAACTATTAGACGCAGTGGACCTTTGTAAATAACATGACGACCAACTGTTTCAAGTGACACCTGATCAGTCACAAATTCTTTGCAGCACAATAATAGCTACACAGCAACCACAATAATGTTGATATACGAAATGTAGTGTTCAACAACATGCTCAACACAGCCAGAGGAACAACAGAAAAGCCACGTTCTAGCAAACACTAGGCAGTAGGTTTGGATTAGCAAGAATAAAAGTTGTAGCTTTGTTTGTGCTTTTATTGGTGAAATAAATATGGTCCTTTAAACAAAATACCCTGTGCGTATTGGCAATCAGACAGGGGTTGTTGGATTTCCAAACTTGACAAAAGAGCCTGTCTGTAAATGGCAGTGTCCTACACTAAAGCCACCTGGCTTTTTTAACAGTGTCTTTTGTGTTTCACTGTAAACACCAGTATAAAGGCATTAAAGTAATTGATTGTTCAGCAACAGATAGAGTCTGTGTTATCATGTTTCCCTAGCAACAACATCTATTGTCTGGGTCTGCTTAGATGAATTGAAGCAGAACACCCCTTAATTCATATCAACCCTATTATGTTATTTATTTACTTATTACCAGGGAAGAAAAATCATTGGAAAGAGGTACAAACCATACATGCCGTTTTTTAATCAATAATTGTTTTATACGTGGATGAAGTGTTTTGTTTTGATGTGGTCTGTTTAGTTAGTCAAACATATCATAACCACAGGTGCTCAGGAGTCCTTGTGTAAAATATTATTTGGAATGAGGGGGATTCAAACATTGTAATTTAACATTTTAGAGCCTATTTAGAGTATAGCAATTTTTATGAAAGTCTCACTGAGCCAGAGGTATGTCGTAAGATGCTACACATGCGCCCATAGTGCTTTGGGCAGACCCCTGCCCCTGAAGGTATGAACTCACAGGCTATTTTATTAACCTGGTAACTAACCTGTTGCTCTCCATCGAACGTGTGCTGTTGCTGGTGATAGTGTAATTTATGAGGTGTCATTGTGAGATGACGGCTCAACATTTCTTTTTTTTCTGATTCTGTAAGAACGTCAGAACCAGACGACCGGTGTCACTGTTTATTCCATTCCAGCACTCATTGTGACAATGTCTTCAGACAGCATCTCAGATTACCTCCAAAGGTGATGTGCAACGACTAAAATTTTAATGCATTTACACTATAAAATATTGTATCTATTATCTGTTAGAAAGTTGTTTAAGTCTTGCTTATTTAAATAAAACTCTGATATTGAAAACGCTCTTAGGGTTTGGCATATCACCTTTCTCTTATCGATTAAAACCACATGGTTTGATTGAGTGGAGACATGGGTCAAAAGATAGGTCAAGGTCAGTGAATGGCAAAAAACCCTCATCCTGTCCATCCTTTGTATTCCATCAAGCTTCAGTGATATTCCACTGGGAAAACTCTAGTCTCTCAGCATATTGAAACTAAAGGCCTTCAATAAATAAAAACTTCCATTAAGTTGCAGAATATTGATAAATCCTTGTTTTCAAAATGTCATGAATGATGATCAACCAGTTGGCAAGATATGTTTCAATGTAAACACAAATTCTAAAGGTATACTAGGTTAGTCTATACAGGTTGTTGTCCTCAAGCATGATCTGGAGGCATATCTGTCCCCAAAGATGAAATATATTGGCTGCCTTGATATTCAGGGCAGAGCTGACAACTGCAGCATGCTTTGAACAGGGTTAGTGATTGTCTCTACCCTAAAGCCTAGCCATAAACCCTATCCTTAACACAACCCTTACTAAATGCTAACTGCAACCCTTAACGTTTCATTTTGGTGAGTTACATGTGGAATAAGTGACATAAGCTCCGCTGTCATCCTTATTTCAACCAGTTACATTATTTCTGCCTTTGGGGAAGATCTAAACAAGATTCATGATGAATAAAACTAACTTGCACAGAGGTCCTGCTCTGTTCACCTGTAAAGGACAATGGACATTAGTCTTTCATAGTCTAAACAGGGACTTGCAGGACCAAGCTAAATGCAGTTCACAGACCTAGTTTTCTAATGTCATTACTAAAGTACAACAACAAGCAGTTTCACCATTATCCTATGATAAATGGCATTGATTTGTATAGGCTTTTGTTGATGTATCCACTGTGACAAACATGCCTTAGCAGGAAATTCTGAGTTCTGAGTTATGTGGCTACATACTGTACCCCAGAACTGCTGCTAAAGACATCACTCTCAGGGTCTCAGTTTCATCCCTAGATTTGGGTACGGGCAGAGCTGGGAGCTGGGATTTTTTACATGTATTTATGTGACTGACACTTGGTGTCCTGTTTCTTGGCTCCCATGATTTAGCCAGCTGTCACATCAGTTCAAGCTGACAAACTGGACCCCTATTCCCTATTAAGTGCACAACTTTTGACCAAAACCCTGTCGGTAATGTTCAAGTGTAGTGGACTACATAGGGAATATCATGCTCATGTCCCAACCCCATTTCTTGACTCCAGTTATGCAATGATAAACCCAGGATACCACAAGGGCAATACTGTATGTTTGCTGCATGTTCACATGTAAATATAGATAGCACGTGGCAAATGGAGCTGGCTTGAAATTGCCTCGTCCAACCATTTCCTTACCTTGAAACTTGTTGCGTTAAGGGCTCAAGCGGACACTTTGATTGTGACTCTTTTCCTCTCATATTTTCCTGTCTTTCTCCCTGACACTAGTTCTCCATCTCTCTCTCTGTCTCGCTCTCTCTCTCTCTCTGTCTCGCTCAGTCCAATTCACAGACAGATATAGAAACAATCCTTATTGATCTAATCTGGTTACGACCTGCTATTTTCAACAGTTCCATTGAAAACTCCCATCCTCCCCCACTCTATCTCTCCACCTCCTTCCCTCCCTCTCTCCACCCCGTCTGCCCTGACCTACATGGCGGTCACATGGCCCTGGCTCTGCATTTTATGGAAAATCTGCAGGAGATAAAGCCACAGGGTTATAAGTGTTATCCCTAACTGTCCTTTGAGGAGTGCTAAACACTGAATAAGGTATTATTGTACCAATGCTATTGGACACGCAAGCAGTAAAGATGATATCCCACCCATGAACCCTCTCTCCTTCCCTTTCTCCCTCTCCTCAGTTTGATGGGATTTAGTGGAGTGCCACTGCTGTGACTATGGGGGATTTCTCTTTACTTGGCACTGTCGTCTGCAGCCTGGCTCATATTATTTGCTTAACTTGTCAAAAAAATTGACCCCCCGATCTGGAGCTTACCCCTAAAGCGAGTGAGTGAGAGAGATAGTGAGTGAGCAGTTTGCACTAGTTAAGATGTGCCAGGCACTGCTTGCTTGCCCCCTCACTCGTTTACTTAGGGGTTAGTTTTGCACGGTGACCGTGTCCCCTTCACACTGTCGTCTGCCGGTAAATATTCTGCTGCCTTTGCTATTCCGTCAATTACACCAAAAGAGGTTTAGCGATTTTATTCTCCCCTCCTGGACGTGGATTTATTTATTTATTTCACAGACAAATGTAAAGCATCTCTGAAGGTTAAAAAAAATGCTGAATTTCATAGTGCTTATAATGTCAACTGTTTTTCTGTGGATGAGTTAATCAATAGATGTCAAGCCTGCCTTGGGCAAAACAAATGCACACACAACAGACAAAACCTAATAGGGCTCTTTGCCTTTTACAGACATTTTTTTCATGTTTTATTTTTATCAGTAACAATTTGTCACAAACACAGGTGTTTTGAAAGAGCTCTTGCCATTTGATGAAACATCTCTTCCATTCTAATTTAAGTGTACTAATCTTGGTTAACCCAGAACTAAATCAAAGTAGTGTTCCAAATAAGTTGCAGGATTGGTTTTTCTTTTTTTGCCGTGGGGCAACACTGTTTGAAGTGTTATCTGTCTATTTTGGGATTCATATACTCTTTTTGTGAAGTCAACATTTACTGATATAGGAACTAAAAAGGATTTTAGAAAGACAGCGACGAGTGGACTACCAGAAATTGACCAGATAATAGACACAGGTTCTAGAATGATACAACTATAGCTAGTTGATTTAATAAACAGTGAACGACTCTGGATTGTCTTGAGTTACGAGCACACGTTAACAGCTCCAATTTCATTTTACACAATATTCCCTAGTAGACAACTTACATTGCAAATCATGCCTTAGAGATATGTTTAAATAGTGATTGAAAAGGTCTGATCAAACATAATTTTTCATAAACTATTGGTATTCATTCAGATAAGTTAAGATGATTGTATTTATACATTCATGTTTTGTGGAGCTGGGTTAGTCCCCTATACCTTTGTGTTGAGAGGTAATAGTCTCTTTCTGTCTGTAAGCCCTGACATTAATCTGGTCTGTCCCTCACTGTCTGCTTCAGTCACGTTACATATTTAATAGTTGGCTTAGAAGGACGCTCGCCTGCGGGTAGGAAGTATATTACCTCTTAAAAAGCTGAGCTGCCATGTTAACGGTGCCCTTTTACAGACTCACAGAGGCCTCCTTTTCATTTAGAAACATGGGCTTTCGCAGTGTACGCTACATTTCCTGTTCTTGTGATGGGTTTGGTACATTCTTAGAAACTGAGGGCTTGTTGAAGCTTGGACTTGGTAGCAAGGACTCAGTCATATATAGTCCATGCAGAACATGACCCAGCGGTGGAGAAACCTCAGGATAACTATCAATAGAATGTTGTAAGTAGTTGAGAGCTCCAAAGCAGTTGAGGAATGTATTCATTGCATTCTGCCATTTTGCATTCTGGTGCTAAAATGGCCAGAGCAGATATCTTCTGAAATATTTGATTGGACAGCTTTGCTCATTTTGTCATGTCTTTGAGAAGAAATTAGTCAAATGATTGGTTTTAGCTTCGTAGTCAACAGCATATTAGTGGCAGTATAATAAAAATGTAGTTTAAATTGTTTTCTCCATCTCCCATGAAGAAAACCAAAAGTTACCCAAGTTATAATTGTCTGTAAAAGAATTGACATACCACAAAAGTACAGTGCCAATACAAGAAAGCAACTGAAGAAAGGGCTTTTCTACCAGTGCAAACTGAACCACGCCTAACAGTGGGAACGGAAAGCAAAAGTGCTTAATGTGACAAAATCAAGACAAAAACACTCCAAGGGGAGGTTAGAATTAGAATCCTGAAAGATTTATGCAACCATTTTATTTATTTGTTTCATTACCTTGTATTCCAATTGAAGAGTTGAAACTGAATATTTGATGAGCAGAGCCCAGAACTAAGGATGTTGCAAAAAAAAAATTAGTAAGAGAAGTAACAACAAAGAAGTGTATTTTGAGAAGTTGGTAGGCCTACTATGGCCCGTTAATTATGTTTGGGGCGTTAGCTATCCGCAGGTTTGCATTGAGCCCTAGTGAGGCTAGCCTGCGCCTTCCCATATGAACTGCACTCAGTGCTGGGTACTCTCTGCGCACAGACCACCATCTGCATTTTGCTGTTAACGCGCCTTCACATCCGAGAGGGGATTAGAAGGAAAATCCCCAGGTTTTTTTCAATTGGTTGACAAATATCAGATTTGTCTCAAAAAAATTAGCTCCCTCCATATCTCCCGCCATATGACACACATAAAAGATTATCTCTAATACCCGGCCGGCTTGAGTATGAAAAAAGCAGATTATAGTTTCAATTTGGTCATATTTACAGAGCCACTTCTGTCATTCAGCTGCCTGGAAGCAACATAAGAAAGACCTCTTCAAAAGGAGTAAACCCCTCTTTACCTTTTCAAAACAAGACATTTCTAGTAGTAACAATCAGAAGTTATATTTATGAAAGGCCCTATATTCTTACTATGAGAGATGGCCTTGAGAAATAGCTAGAACATTTTTACTTCTTATTTACTCCTTGAGAGTAGACCCCAAGGCTGGCCCTAGCCATTTTGGGGCCCTAGGCGAGATTCGATTGGGGGCCTTCACATCATGGCAAAACATTAGAGTGGCCCTCATCTTGCCGGCAGAAATAAACATGTTTATGTTCAATGAGGTATAGAGAAAATATTGCAGTTTTAAAGCACATTTTCTGAAATTACACATATTATTCTACAGATAGAATATTATCATAGAAACTACGCATTTGGACATTGAGGAGATAAACATTTCTACTTATCAGGTAATGTCCTGCAATTATGTACATTTTGCCATGAGGTGGAGAGACCTCTTTGAGGCATTTTGCAAAGACTGACATGTTAATATTATATTTGTAAGAATGAGTAACTAAGTCAATGGTCAACTTTTAGATCCCTAGCCGGAAAAATTAAACATCTGTTGCTCAGTCCCTAAACAAGGCAGGTGACTTCAATTTCTCCCAGATTGTTGGTGTAAATAAGAATCCCAAGTGAACTTACCGGGTAAAATAAGGGTACAAAAAAAATTCTGTGTTGCTACAAGTTTAGTTTGCTAGTTAGTCTAACCAATCTTATAATTGTTGGCTGACATGGCTAATTGGCTAAATGGTTCCCATAAGTGAAAAACTACTGAAAACTACCCTCACACATACACAAAAACTACAAAATTCTAATTAAAAAAATATGAAATAAAGTTATTGCTATGTGTTTTTTTATTGTTATTATAAGGTTGGGGGCTTGATTTTGTATTATTGATGTTCTTGCATTTTATTTTATTTATATGGTGACTCATGGAGCAGGCACTGGTAACAAGTCTAGAGACTCTAAATGGGCTAAAACATCAACTACCAATTCACTCTAAAGGTTGTCCTTCTCTTATGTGCCTTTTACAGAGTGGGGCGTTAAAGAGCCTTAAAGTGAATAACAGCAGCAGGTGCCTTTTCAGACAGAGCTTTGTAGTGTTTGCAGGGCATGCTGAGCTGTTGTTTTAGCCACCCATTGGGGAAGGCACAGGGGGTGGCTAGTAAATAGTCCTAGTTGGTGACCTGAGACCCTAGCCAATGCTTGCCTTATTATCATAATTACTTGGTTGGAGAAAAGTGGTATAGGCTATTCCACTTCATAGGCAGTGCCAAAATTCATAGTTTTTTGTATTCTAGGCAAAAAAGACAACAAATAATGCATTTAAATTCCATATGTTTTTCTATTTGAAACCCTTTGTCTTATGTATTTTTGCCTTACATGTAATGTTCAGAAAATTCATGGTTTGTTCAGTTGAATTTCAATCTGAAGATTGACTTGGCCAATCAAGAACTTTTAACTTTGATGTTAGACAAATTTGTTTATACTTTAGCAGAAAATCTGTTTCTGTACACTTCTGAACTAATTCTTTGTCTACCATCAGCATTGTCTATCATCAATGAAGAAAAGTGAGCCAGTTCCCGCGGCAGCCATACTTGCCCAAGCAATAGTACACCTTTCACTGTATTACGCAGATGAGGTTGTACACCATTTATTTCTCTACACTTTCCTTTTGCGATTACTTTGATTCATGCTATTTTTTGTCTCTGACCACAATATGTTTTTCCAGAACTCTGCAGGCTCTTTTAGGTACAGTAATCACCTTGCAGAATAGCATCTGTAGTTTGGTTGATAAAGTCTCCTGCAGATGGTAGTGTCTGACTCATTCATGCCTACCTTCTGGAGAGTTCCTCACTGTTTTTTTTTTTTGCATTTTGGTAAGCCATTTTTGGTCATTTGATGTATTCCTTTTTCCAACAGGCCCTTTGCAATTGCTGAGGTCACCAGTGCTTTCCATCTTTTTAATGATAATCCAAACTGTTATATTTGGTAAGCGAAAGGTCATGGCTATGTTTCGCATGGATCTGCTCAGAATGTTTAGCCTCATAATAGTGTTCTTGACTTTCATTGATACTGTACCTCTGCCAACATGAGGACCACCTTTGGTTCTCATCTTGGCAGACACCAAAGACAAACGCAAAGCCTAGAATCAAGACTAGACATTGACAGATCTCTTTTGCCTACGCAAATGATTTGACAAAATGTACTTAACTAACCAGAGACACCTGTCAAGCCAACTGTCCCAATTTTATGCCATGAAAGCCTTAAAGGTGTTGTCATTTCCGAATCGTGAAACCAAAAGTCAGTACCCTAAAAAAATTGTTTGACTTTTAATCTGTCTTGCAGTACAGAACTAAACGAAGAAAATATATTCCTACTGTATACCAATAATTCTATCTTTTTTGTTATAGTCTGTTTTGGTAGTTTTTATTGAAGACAACAAGAATTGTATCAGGGTATTTGAGAGAGAAATGACCTTATAGCCCTAGGGTCTACCTGTATCAGTAATGCATACACCCTGCTTCCACTTTAAGACCACTGCCCCACCCAGAGGTTGCCTTATGAGCCAGGAGCCCCATAAATGAAATTAAGGTGTCAATTAGTCAATTATGGTGTAATAACTCAGAGGGGAGACATTTAGAGACGGAGAGCACCTCGGCTAAGTTCATTTCCTCTGGCCCAGGAGCTTCGAGTTTGGCACACGTCACTCTCCACCCCAGACTCACTGAACAAGGGCCCCAGCGCTCTTTCCCTAATTTTATTTTCCCCTGGATATCTTTTTTTGATCAGCAATTTCCTTCCGTGGGGTTTTTTTTCAAATGTGAGGGATGCACTTTTTCTCTCCCCAATTTGGCTTGAGAGAATTTTATAATTTAGTAATTAAAATCTTTGTTAGGCTTTAGAAATTGCAGTTAATTGAATTTAATAGGAAGATGAATTTCAGTTTAATTTGATTAGCAAGACCCCTGGCATAGGTATTCATGGAAAAAAACTCCACAAAAATATGCTGTGTGGGCTAAGATGGCATAATAGAATTATGGGTAATCAGATTTCTCTGTCATGAATTTCGCTCTAATTTCACTCTAATTTTCCATTAGATAGCTGGTTTACAAATATTTGCTCATCTGCGATGGGAAAGGCTATCTATCTAAAATGATTATGGACTGAGCCTTCAGAAATATGTCCCTTTTTCTCTTCCCTTTTAAAAACCAGATTGTGAGGAATCAAAATTAGAAAGATTGCATTATGGATGTCTGCATCCGGGAGAGAAATGTGGAAGATATGATGATTAAAGGCAGAGGAACTGTTTTGAAAAAAGAATATTAACAGTAAAACACATTTTGTCCATATAATCCCTGCTCTCAGAATACTCCTGATATGTAATATCATTTAACACTGCATTATACAAGACAAAAGATCTTCTTTAGACAGACATACTGTACCTCATACCAGCTTTTGAAAGGGAAAGGGTACATTTTAATAGCTCCAATCATCCAGACAGGGATTTACCATATCAAATGAATATCAACACACAATCATAATTATGAAAGCCAGGCCAAATCCACATAAATTAGTGACACATGTCTTGAAGCTGTTGATCATTAAGACATTGGCGCATAGCCGTCATTAATGTGCTAGGTTTGCCAAAGTTTAATATTCAGCACCTTCTCTGCACTAAAATAAATATATAATGCTATATAAACAGACGTGAGAGGGAATAATATCCAACATCACAGACTCCCTAGAACAACACAAGGGCAAATGGCTTTTGTCAAAGCCCGCTTGAAGCCTCTGCACTAAAATCGAGCTTTGGCACTTTCAATTTCCTGC
>JACXGI010000300.1:100381-127881 GCA_016801175.1 Esox masquinongy
ATATATATATATATATATATATATATATATATATATATATATATATATATATATATATATATATATATATATATATATAGTTTATACTTGTTTATGAGTCATAATAGCAATTACCTTCTCCTCAGTGAGCTGTCTGATTAACCCTTGGTGGCCCTCTCCACTTTTTATGGCCCTCCACAAAACAGGGTGAAATGATGGGGAAAAACAAGACCCGAGGTCTTGCAGCCTTCCATAACCTTTTATCACAATTTAGCCATAACCCAAATCAATTTGATGTCTTAAGCAATAAAACATGCTGTTGCTGTCCTAATTCTCCAGCTCCTCGGATGACAGTAAATTTACATTTTTTAATTAAACTAGCTGGAATTTTTATGAGAGGGCTGGGCTATGCTAATGGGAATGTTGTGTACCACAGATTAACAGAGTTTTGAAATAAATTTAGCGGGGAGATGTTTGGAGGGGGGGATGCAAGCTATTGTCTTTAACCCCTTTCATGCCGATTTCTCCTTCGGGACTCAGGGTATTCTGTGGAGCCTTGTCAGGCAAGAGTGCATTTTAGCAATGAAGTGATTAGTATCACCATGTCAACCGACGCAAAACATTAGAATTCCCAATATATTATTTACATCTTGCTCGAAACAAAACAAATGTGTGCTTTTCTTCTCACTGACATAACCTGGAACTAGTCAACATGACCTACTGTAAATTAGATTACAATTAAATTCTCTATTATCAAGCTCAACAAAATATTTTTCAACCATTTACACAAAACTGTAATCCATTTAAGACATATTTTCATAGGGATACTGACATACTTAATTTGTTCACAATATTATATATAATCTTATTTTTTCGGTTATTTCCATTACTGTAGTTTTGATGGCTCAATTTAATATAATCTATTTGTTTAGTTTTCTGTCTTTTTGCATCCAAATGCAAAATTATTAAGAGAGTGTAAAAAATGGTCATACTTAATCGCAATGTATATGTTAGTGTAGTTTTATGGTCCGCTCCGAGTGAGTGTGTGATTGATGTTTGTGTGTGTTATGTCAGGCTTTAAAAGAGAGAGGGAGAGGAAGCACTATGGAGAGAGAAAGAGAGAGAGGGACAGCTGAGTCCTGCCTGAGCATGTGCCCCGTCATCAGACACAAGCCACCCTACACCATAATTACCTTAGTCCCCCCCTAATACCCAATTCGCACCAACTGCCCTTTTTTGTACCAGCAGAGAGGGAAAAACATGTGAGATCAAACGCTCAAATGCTGGAATCAAGTCCAGATGCATGTGGACGTCTGTACATCTCCCGGATGGCAGTAGGCAGGCAAGGCTTACAGAGGGGGGCTACTTGATATGGGCCAGGAGCAGGGGCAAGTGGCATGGCCGCCCCCTTTCTTCACTCCTGTGCACTCATGCAGTGGCCAGCACCTAATTAAAACCTCAAAGCTCCCCGTCACCAATCTGGAGTAATGGCCTAATTAATACTTGGAGAGGAAGTACTACAGAATAATAAACAGGTTGCACCTTTAGGCCTTCGTTATGTCTTTATTATCCCCAAATTCACCAGGGCAAAATCTGTTTTTATATTATAATTCATTAGAAAATAAGTTTGTTTTTGAGTCCCAAGTAAATAAAATATCCTTGCTATTAAAACTATTATTGCTATTACAATTATTATTATTATTAATATTATTATTATTATTAGTAGTAGTAGTAGTAGTAGTATTTTTATTATTATTCTTCAGTAAAGGTATAATTGCAAGTACATTTATTTAAATTGTTTTGAGTGTCATGTACTGATATAAGTCTTTCTGTAAAAAAATAAAAAGTGTACAAGTCAGCATGTCTTGTTGTGGACAACTGTTTGCAACTGTTGCAAAATCAATAATGATTTGCTTTTTTTCATGTGAATACATGAAGATATATAAGGGGAACACAGACGCAGTCAATGAAATTCATGAGTTTAATCAAAAAATGTTAAAACCATGTTTCATTCTTGGAGTCGTCACAGACTCCAAGAAAATTGTGTAGCACTACTTTTCTTTCCTTACAACTATGATATAGTTAGGTTGTTTATCTTATACAAATAAACATTTTAATTAGAAATCAAATTTAAACTTGTAATATTTCTTCATTTTGCATTATTACACATTGTATGAAGATCTCTGAAGTGGCCTGTAACCTTGTAACATTCTGTATCTCCCTATGTTACGAGGTAGGAAGAGTTTTCCTGGGTACTCAAATCCTAAATAATGAATGTGAATGCACAGTGGAATGCTTCTAACATAGATAGTAACTTTTAACATGATTAATGAAAAACAAATATTGATACTGTCATTAATATGGTTCTACAGTAATAATGTGTATAATAATCTTAGCTTGATGTGCATATGATATTTGGCTGTTCAGCTAAAATATGTGCTTTATGAGGAAAAATGGTTCTGCTACAGCTGAAGTTAGATCTCTAAATGTTGATCTATTTTTTCAATTTAAGAATTAAAACATCTGCAAATATGCAAATATTTTATGTTTCAATATTCACATGTGGGTTTGGTGAAATGTGAAATGCCTGTCAATGGACACGTGCACAGCCAACAGTCCTTAAAAAGTAGGATTTCAACCTCTTTACCCATCATTCTAATGGAATCAGTATTTTTTTTTATAGCTGGCCATACCATGTCACAGTGATAATCTGTCCTAGCTACCTACTGTAGCTAACCAGCTAACTATTGGCAGCCTTATTCAATGATACATACAGCCAAAACCACTGTATGCCCCTACCTGTATAGTTAGTGGTTGCACCTTCACTAACTGGAATGAAGCAAGGGAATAAATGATTTGTAAATATATAACTTCACTGTTTCCAATTCAAAAGTGACAGATACATCCCATCAGCAAACACCTAGCAGTGTACCATTAATGTAAATATTTAATGCCAGTCGTGTTGGAAAGGATTGGACAACACTCCAAAGTTATCACACAATATAGCATTAAATATCTAAACTGACCTGTCGATGTATGCTGTGACAGTTTTAAAAAAGCAACACATTGGAAAGGGTTATTTCGACACCCTTTCCAATGTGGTTTCCAGGATTATTTCATCTCAAAAGTGTTACAGTGTATCATGTCCAGGTACCCAGGAATGTCAGATCAATCTGATAATGTGACGGCACTTTGCACAGTTTACACTTGTGCTAATCTGTGTGTGTACGGCATTGAAATGAAACATCAAACCAATTCCTCACGTGTTGTTCTGGATTGTGGGGAACTGGTGGGCCAAAAACCCCCTGTAAACTTTACCCCCTAGATAGTTTGACAGGTGTTAGCAATATCGGCAATTCCAGAGGGTAATGTGGGGTTCTTACCGTGTCGCCACAAGTGCCGACACTCAGAAGGCTAGGCAATAGGGGTGGTTTCTGGAGAAGCAGTGGGTATTATGGTTGCTCGCTTGGTTGTCGGGTCAGTCATCAGTCACTCGCTCACTTACTCACACTCACTCACTCAGGCTCTGTTTGAAATTGTTAATACCTGTCAAAGGCTTGCTTCCTCTGTCTTTGGTAGAATTTCAGTTGCCTTACTTCATGGCATCCTGTCTTGTTTCCTCCGCTCTTAACTTCTTATCCAATAGGTTTTGAGAAGGAGGTGAGGAGAAAGGACATGAAGAACCAAGGAAATGCAACTGAGATTCCCCTCTTGTTTCCTTCATTCCTCACCTCCCGCTCAAAGTCTATTGATGGGGAAGAGTGAAGGTTTCTCCCCTCAGGCTCCAATGCACTTTCAAAGAGAGACAAGGACAGAGGAAGCGAGCATTTGACAACTTGAAGAGCTTACTGATTATATCAACTATAAAAAGAAAATGCTGTTGTTTATCTTTTTCCTTCTTCAGGAATGTTTAGCATGGCTATAAGTGAGAGGGCCGTTTACTAAAGGGCGAACAGACCTGGTCACGGCATGAAAAATAACATCCATTGTCTGTGTGACTACACATGTAAAGAAAGTCATATTCAAATATTGGCCTCTTTATTTAGAGAAATAACCGTTTACACAATATGTTGAATTAGCATGACAAAATATATATATGATAAATGTACTTCTTCATATTTTTACTTTTTGTGTAAAGGCTGAGTTGTTGTTGTAGAATAAGCTATGTCATGTATTCAAATGCGCGGAGTCAAGATATAGGCATCTCTACATGGCTTTTCTGCTGTGCCATTTCATTCACAATCTTACATATGAAATTATAATTTCATGCAAAGTAGGGGAGAAGAATAATCTGGGCTCGTTGATATACCATATAAGAGAGAAAAGGAGGACAAATGAGGAGGCAATTAGCACAGTGTGAAAGACTATGCCGCGTTTGTCTGAAAAGCACGGGCTCCACTGGCCTCGAATGAATTTGCATGCTTTGCTTATCGAACCACACTTATTAGGCCTGTCTGAAAGAGAGATTAAGCCGGCACAAAACGCGTTGATTAATCCTTTTAAATAAGGCAGTGAGGTCTAGAAGGAGTGAACCACCCCTCAAACAGGTTGGGTTGACCAGGATGGGTATGGCACTGCCAGTAGCATGGTGGGAAGAACTTGGAACCGAACTTTGGGTTAACACTCTAATGCTAAGGACTGTGATTGACGTAGATGAAAGGCCAAAAGGTTTTCTCACTAAAGAGAACTCCATCTTCTTGTTTCTGGGAGAAATACAAGCAGGGTTCCACTGGAGGACAGACAGTGAAGGGAGCACTTTGGGTGGCCGTAGGCTCAGGTCACGTGGTAGTTTTTATGGAATAGGGTTTGGGTTTAGGGTTGTGAGGTACAGTTTGAAATGTGACCTCTCCATATTTCATTTGTCCTGTCCCTTCATTGTGGTACAGCATTTTGATGGGGAACTGCAGTTTACCTCTTGTTTTCCTTTTGAAGAGAAAGAGAAAATAAAATAGAAAAAGAGAGAAAGAGAGAGAGAGAGAGGGAGAGAGAGTGAGAGAAAAGAAACAAACATTTACGTATCTTGTCTGTCATGAGGGAGGAGAGCAAGTGTTTGCACTGTCAAGCTCCAGAGCCAATATCCCTGTCCTCTTTGGTAATTGACTGCAAACAGGGACGCTAGTGGTTTTCAGACAACCACCCTGCAGTCCCCACCCACTCTGCACCTCGTGTCCCCAACCCACCGCCCCTCAACCCCAGGTTTCCGAGATTTGTTGTGTTTTATCATGTGACATTCTATTCACTTGGGTCAGTAGCAGGCAGTACCAGCAATAATTACTGTCTGTACATGATAAATCTGAAACACAGCTGTTCTATTCTGTCACTGCCAACACACTGAGTGAAAAAGAGGGGAGAGGGGGAGAGAGAAATGGGTGGTTGGAGAGCACAGGAGGCTCAAGACTTAGCAGTTTGTCAGATAATTTTTTTAAACTCTGTAACTTGATAGGATTCCATGGTTCTAGGGTCCACACCTGTTAAGAGGCTGTTAGTGGAACAGTTGACAGTTCTGTACCCAGAGTTTTTTTTTGTACTAGACTGTTTCTGAGACCTCATGTTAATTTGTCCTTGTATGGTGTGTGTGAGTGTGTGTGTGTCTGTGTTGGTGGGGGGGTGGGGGGGGGTGGCACAGCGTGTGACACTAGGTTAATGTTCATCTGCGTGCGGGGGGCATATCTGTGTGTGTGAGACAGAGTCCAGATCATCTGACATCTTTCCTCCTCCTGAGACACATTGTCTGCCATCAGTTTTGCTTTACCCCCAGACCTCAGTCAGTCTGGAGCCCCAAACCATGTCCACACACACATACATAATGTGGCTACAAGTGAAAAAATAATTGGATTTGCTTTGTTCTGCTACAAAACTGTGTGGGACAGGTGTTGTTACGGGCTTAAAATGGGTTGTGTTAAACCAGACATTGGTTTGGAACATTTGTTCACTTTCATTCTTTTTTTTTTCAGAATCACCTTCTGAATTTGCTAATTTTCACATACCCAGAATAGTGTTAGACATATAGGGATAGAATACAGATTTATGTACTTTGGGTGGTGAGAATGTAAGATAATAGGATACTTGCTATGAGGCATTTTATTTCACACAAGTTCAATGCAATCTGATATATACATACACCTAATGTTCATGCAATAGTTGTCTTTTTAAAGAATTTCATTCGTCATAGTTTTTGCAGGTTGTTTGTAGGTTGTTTTTTCTGTCTCAACGACATCTCAAAATTACCTTATTTGGCAATCAGCAGCAACACAGCCCTTCAGCTTAGTCACTTTCTATGTGCCCACAACACCTGTTCCCCCCATTGTGCTGGAATTTTCTATATTTGGCTGTAAGTCTGGCTCCCTCAATTGGTGTGGAGGTCACTTTTTCAAATAGTCTGTCAGAGGAAATCTGTGCTTCATGTGTGGAAAACGTACAGCGATTGCCACATTTTCCTGAGCTGTGAATAATCCATTATGGGACAACATAATATGACTTGAGAAGACTATGAAATATTTCTCACCGAGCCTCATAAACGTCACGTTGTCCCCCACATGTTATTGACTCAGAGCAGTTGCCACAACTGCACATTGCCTCGATGACTACCAAAGTTCAAGAAAAAAAATTAATAAAAAAAGTTAATAACTATCATATAGTAACTTTTTAATTGGCCTGATACGTAATCTCAATAAGACAATAAAAAAGGAGCAGTGCGACTTTAAGGCTTTTATCTTCCTCCTCTGCTCTGTGCCCAAAGTGTCATGTCTATAACTGCACCAGCTGATCTTCAGAGGGACATAACCAGTAAGTGCTTATTGTTTGGACAATATTGGAGGCCTTCTTTCTTGCCCCCCACCCCCACCTCCATTCCCAATGCTCTCTCCCTTCTCCCTTGATTCATTTCACCAACTGTCCTCGGCTGCTGGAAAATGGCGTTAATTTTTTTATTACCTGTTTGACTCTCCAGCCTTATTACTGGAGCCCCTTAATGTTCTCCGTAACCGTGGAAACCAGATGAATAAATGTCCGCCAAAGAAAATGAGATGATTAAACAGGTCACCCTTGCAAAACAAATTCGCTTGGTCGAGCGCAATTTGTGTACCGAGCGGCTGTCTTAACAGTTTGCTAACAAGGGGATTTGTTTGCTGGCCTAACTGAAGGAGAAAACAGAGACTAGGGGGAATATAAAGATATCTGGAACGGGATGACTAGAAAAGGGGGGGCATGATTGAAATAAATGCTTGTGATAATCTTTTAAATTTAAAAATGGCTGAGAACATAGGCTACAGAACCTTTACAACATTTGTTATGTTTTAGATTTTAGATCAATTTTATGTCCAGTCACTGTTTCCTATGTCTTCATAATCACACTACTGTGTTTTCATAATCATGTACCAACTTAATTTTCCTGTTATGGTACAGTACCTCTGTCCCTTGGACCCTCCCCACAGAACCTAAACAGTTATAATGTTGTCATCTACCACTGAGCACTAGTACCTTCTTAGTTTGAGGAAATGCTCGTTTTCAGTGTGTATTGAAAACACAAACATGCAGAAGTAACATTTAAGTTTAAAGGCGCCATTTCGTGTTCATCATCCCATCTCTCTGCCTTGTTGTCCACAATCAGCCAAGCAACCAATCATTACTACTAATTGTCCTTGAGGCCATCTGCATGGGATGGATCGTCCTCTGCCCCTGTTATAGCACTGCATGTCGGTATCCCAAATGGAAACCTATAGCTGATGTAGTGTACTACTTTCCATAGGGTATAGCCTATGTAGTGCACTACTTTCCATAGGGTATAGCCTATGTAGTGCACTACTTTCCATAGGGTATAGCCTTGCTCATGGATTTACTGTCCTCAGAAGCATTTAATGCTTATATGGGGTAAACTGCTTTAGGATGTATACAACATGTAGTATTTTTTTGGTTTCATAAAAGTTTATGTATCATTTATGCATACAGTTTTTACGGTTTTCAGTAGATCTACTTTCAAGGATCACCAAGTCTCTTTCCCATGCGACTCCCCATTCCATAGTTCTTTTACCAGCCTACAATTGTTTTAGGCCCATGTCATACTTTTTTACAGTTTGGTGTTTTCATGTTCTGTAAATAAAAGAGTTGGCCTGGGCAATTTTAGCTGTGTAACGATAGGGCAAAACATGCAGCCTTGGACTTAAAACCATTCCTGTGTATCCCATTGTGACCACAAATCATAAATGTCGGCAATACCGCGGTTGTGTTGTTTATGGAAGGACGCCACACGACGCCACTCAAGGGTGTTGGCTGTTTATACTGAAGTGCCACCACTTGCCTTCCCTTTAAGCCCCCCCACCATCTTTTTGGTCCCATCTCTAAAGTTGACCCCATATTTACAAACAAAGATTAATGGGACAGACCACTTTAAGGGGAGGGGTTGTTTATGATTCCTTTTGATCCATCAGCAGGACCAGTGATGGCGAGCTGGGATACATTTTTGGGGTTGGGATGCAGGGGTGGGGATGGGGGGGTATGGGGGGGTGTCTTAGGCTGAAACAGGAAAGCACTTGTGCATTATTGATGTTTTAATTTGTGCAAATGCCTGAGTCTTTGTTAAGTGATTATAGTGCTAGAGAGATAAAAGGAACTACTTCTCTTCTATGAAACAAGAGCTTGCTCACTGCCCACACCAAGAGAAGCAAGTGGAGTAAATCTAACCAGTTATGTTCAGTACCCTACCCGCTCTATGTCCTGCCGGAGATAGAGAGACAGAAAGAGATGGGTGGGTGAGTATGGGGGGGTAGTGAAAGAGTGAGAAAGAAATACTGAGTTTGAAATATCAGTGTGTCCAAGATAAAAAAGAAAGGCAGTTGATCCTTTGTCCTTATTTCAGCCTCACCTCTCCCATTTATGATGTTGTTTTATAGGTCTTTTACATCTCTTATCAAATATGAGTTGATGTAAATATAATAGAAGTGCCCTGAAAAAACCAATAGGCAAATATTCCACATGTTACCCAAGGTAACTGACCTTGAGAAAGAATGCAAAGTTCTAGTGCCCCATGCGTGCAAAACAAACTAATAAAAGAATGCCCATGGAAAGTTTAAGGAAATATAAGGGAGAAACTTTTTTTACACAGAGTAACTGGGAACAAAGGTTCATATATGTTTCCTTGAAATGTGCCATTGGAACCTAATAATTTATGACAGCCCTACACCAAGACATCTCATCGAATAAACAAAGGAAAATAAATTATGGAGATAAAAGTGTGCCTGCTACATTTAGTCCAGCTATGCCTAACCCGTCTTCTAATGTGCGTACATAGTATTTGACCATTTTTGTAGGTAATTTTATGTCTAGAGTTGCATATGCTACATTTACTTTACTTGTGTTGAGCTGTGACTAATTAGAGTATATAATAAGCGAAATAGATGTTTTTCATTTACATCTACGGAGTAATGTAACATTAAGAGCAATAATTCAGATGAGTGGCGTGTCACTGTGACAGGCTTGTTTCGCTGTATGCCAACTGCTGTTTGGTGTGTAGGCCGATTGTCTCAGTAGAAGGTGGTGGTGAGGATACAGGTTCTCTGTTGTTTGCTGTCTCTATTATCAGTCTCCAAAACCAGCTCTCACTGTCCTCCCGGCCTCCCTGCCTCCTACAATGGGCTCCGGCTGTGGCTCCGCCTCCAATCTGCAGCTGTTCACACACAACCTGTATGGCTGTATCACACAGCACACACATACCTGGGAAACACCCTACATTTACCCAACTGGAACCCCTTGAATATGGCTCCTATCAATGCCAATGCCAATGAGCTCGTTTGGAGCTATAGGCTTGGTTTAGGCCTAATTCATAACTTATCATCAGCTGGAGTCTGGCTGGATAGCTTTTGCCATCTGCTATGAGATCCCCGGCGGGGTTACTGTATAAAACACACGCACACGCAAACACACACACGAAAGCACATACACATGCAGTCCCAGCCACATACATGCTCATAGGCATCCCCAAGCATTTACTGCTTTATGAAGCTGTCTCATGAACCGGCCAGTAGGGAGGAAAAGAAAGAAAAGCCCACATTACTTTAATGATTTGGTGTCATTTGTGGACTACAAAATGTTGGCTTTATTGTGTGCGGAGGGAGAGCAGAAAAAAAGGATGTTGGCTCAGAAATTGAGAATTTCAATTAGCGTACGTAATCGGAACCTGCCTCCTTTGTTGAGGCATTTTCAGTAAAAGAATACAGTGGCACTTGTAAAACATTAATTAAGTGGGGAGTTTTTTAAAGGAATGGGTAAAGTGTGCTTTATGTGAGAATAAAGGACATTTACCTCACACAGAGGCTGTTTCAAACCCAAACCAATTGGAAAAACACCTTGAATGGAGAGAAAGGAAAAAAGCTTTCATTTAGAGCTTTCAGTCATGCTCAAAAGTAGATGATATCATATGAATGACGGCTTTTTTGCTGAAGAACAGAAATCTATCCGTAGCCAAGTGAAACATGAGAGGCAGTGGAAAACAAGCCTCTATTTTAATGACTTTATACATGGCAGATGACATTTAGGCCATCTTTTGGATCAAATTGCTCTGACATGATCTCTTACATTGCCAGACCTTCGATAATTAATGGTTGAAATTAATTGTTAATTGCAAGTTGATATTCATTTGTTTTCTCTATTATCCCACATAAGATGATCACAGTCCATCCACAGTCTATCAGACTGTTTTTAGATTTGTACTGTCATATTTGAGATAATGCATTCTCAAATTGTTCTGAATGTAAATAGAGCATGATTGTCTGGTTGGTTATAAAGCAGGAAAGGTCCTGTTTATCTTAGTTGGTAGAGCATGGCGCTTGCAATGCTCGGTTTGTAGGTTCAATTCCTACGCTGGGCCAGTACAAAAAAATCTGAAAATGTAAGCACGGGTTCTAGTATCTTGCTCTGAATACGAGCATCTGCTAAATTACTTTCAACAAAGTATCAATTTTTTCTGGGGCCTGTGGTATGATTGAGCATGTCGTAAGGTAAATTACACTCGTGTGGCAAGGTAGACTTAGTAGCATTGCTAGCTTCCGTGTACAACCCAAAAAGCATTTTGATTGTTACAGTATCTCATATCTCATTTTGTTTTTTTGCCTAGTTTTTCTTCATAAAGTCATATAAGGACAGAGCATGTTTTATACCCCAATATATAATTTACTCTGTACACAGTTAACACAATAGGGCTGAACTGACTATAAAATAGGAAGTTCCTACTATCACTGGTATCAGTTAGGCAGAGGTTGTCAAAGATGAGATATTCCCACATATCCAGGTAACGAAAGAGTAAAGTGCAATAGTTGATGATTATTTTGGTTTATGACAAGCATATCTCTAAACAAAGACAAGCATATCATTCTTCACGTTTTTGAGTTTTCGTAAATGTTTTCCATATGCAGTTTCCACAGACAATTATAAATCCTCTTTCAATTTGGCGATGATGAGTACACATACAGATGATGCATTAAAACTGCCATAACTCGCATACCCAGCAAAGCTCAAAATCAATTGGAATGGATAGTTAAGCTGGCCCCTAAAAATCAATGAGCAATTCATGTCCTTGATCACAGTGTGTCATTCCTCTCAATGTTATAAGCTGAAAAGCTATCAGAGCAGGACACACACACACACACACACACACACACACCTAAAACTTTTGTGTTGTTGAAGGATAAACGTGCATAAGGTCCTGTGTAATTAACAATGATTTCTGTTTGATTCATTTCAATATTGGTTTTAAACATGTTGCCATGCTTAGTTCATAATACTGGATATTTCTTTACATTTAGTCAAGATTACTGTTATTATTCAGATTATATATAAGTTATTTACACTTGACTGAGGTCTTACAGACAGTATACTGATGCAGTCTTCTTTCTGGCTATACATAAATCCTGCCTGAACCCACATTTACAGAAACACAGTTACATGACTTATCAAATGGTCATATTTCAAGGCTTGCATGTTTTATTTTTGTCTTGCAAAACGTTGCTATCAATTGCATTCCAATGCCATGTCGGAAAAATGTGAAAACCTATAAACACACACACACACTCTCTCACTCTCTCTCTCTCTCTCTCTCTCTCTCTCTTAAACAGGGGATAAGGTTGACTAGATTAATATGAAAAAATAAATTGTTCAAAATTGTAATTTTGTCCTTATTAATGCCATTAGTTTAACTGTCAGCATGGATCAGATCAACGGTTGACCAAAGTAACTCCTCTGTCTCTGCGCTGTGACAAGTTTGTGTCGGAAAGAATTTCAGCATTTTGTGTTGACGAGTGAAGTTCCAAGTGCTGCAGTATATCCTATAACTCTCCCCTAAATGATGCCTAAAGTGTGTCTGCCCTCTTTTTCTCTATACCTCTCAGTGGCATTGCTGGTCATGCCTGTATTGTTGTTTTTCTATTGGTGGAACTGACCCATTCCATTTGGAAGTTCTGTATTTCTAGCCCACGTATAATGGCAATGTGACTGTCCTTTCTGATTCACAGGACATTCTCCGAGCCTAACGAGCCATACTTTGACTCCTAGTCTGGCATGTAAGCGCAGTATTATTGGTTATATCACTGCTGAGAATTCTATACCAATGCCAAATTCCAGTCCTGGAGTAGAAATGGACAGCAACGTGATGCTGTTTCTAAAAGGAGAACTATCTATGCTCTTTTCCTATTATCGGCCTTACAGCATCTGTAGGCTTCTAGGTTTAATAGATAATAACACAGTATAAACAAAGTGCAGTCCTGTTGCTTTTGCTGAACAGGTGGGCCTCTTTTGTGTCCTTGGTCTTAATAACATTAGAACGGGCATTCTGCCCTAAATACCTAAGATTTGGGTGAAGTAGGCCTTCAAACCAGTTGTCGTCTGTCATGAAGTGGGAGAGTTAGGGGAGCAGTGGAGCAGTTGCTCGTCACTTTGAGGTGCGAAATGTTCCAGCAGCTGCCCTGAACTCCCTCTGTGTGTTTTTTTAGAGGACATTTTTTTTTAAATTTCCAATAAAGCGAGATATGAATGTTTGTGGCAACTGGTGCTCTGAGGGAGCGAATTCCAGGGCTGCACAACTGTCACTCACAACACTGTCCTCTCAAAGGGTCACGTCTCATCCACCACCAGTCATAAAAACAGTTATTGTCTATCTACTTATCTTATTCGTTGCGTGAACAACTAGCCTTTTGTCTTTCCTTCTGTCTGTGTACGGCATGAAGATATTATTTTACTACTACTCTCTCCCTCTCTATCTTTCTCTCTCTCTCTCTCTCTCTCTCAATCCATCTGCATCATGTCGATCTGTCAGACTGCCAGTGTCTGTTCCAATTAGATTCCACTTAATACACGTAACCTCGATTAACACGCAATCAAGCCCAGATAAATCACGTCCTTTAAGCCCCCTCCCCCGCATCTCCTGTGTAACTTTGCATCATTCTGTTTTCCTCGACTAGCTTTACTTTCCACAATGTTTAGTCACACTGTATAAGATCACTGGTTGACAGTATGTGTCGGTAGAGCTCAGCAAACATCCTTAGAGGTGACTATTTGAAGGCAATATTAGGAGAGGAGGCGGATGGTTTCTCCTCCTTGGAGGTTGTTCATGTTGTTTCGTCCTGGCATGTAATCAATTCATACCTCTGTTTGCAGTAGTGAAAAACATATTTTTATGGATCAGACATATTTTATAGTTCTTTTTCCAGTGCCCTCTTCACTCCTTTGTGGCTATGAGGTTCTTGATTTCATCACTTATTTCAAGTGTTTGACACACTCTGTGCAGTTCTACAGTGCCGGTGAAGTCTGAGATCGTACTGTACTATAGCCTCATCAGTCATCACTGTAGCATGAGGGTGCTTGCATCTCTAGATTGCAGGTCAGGATAGACCACAAGTATCAGTCCCAAACTGTGACAGCCGATATGCCACACATCCAGTATCACACAAATGTATGTAAAATAAACTGCCAACTAAATATAGAGATGCATGTTCTTTTTCTGCCAACAGACATACTTATCTGCTTCTGTATTAACAGAAAACAAATAATAAAACACAAAAATGAACATCCAACAGGGTATTGGGGAATGGATAATAATTATTTATGTAAGTTAATAATTCACACTGTTTATGCTAATACAGTGGGGCACTGTTGAATTAACAAAGACACAAACCTAAAAATACAAAGTGAGCCAAAACAACCTGAGGCGGTGAAAAAGCACACACAGCACTCTGGGGTCTTGTTTTATTAATCGGCGGCTAAAAGTGCTAACATTGACATGTGGAACAGATTAGCTCTTTAATAAGTGGGAAGGGTCAAGATGGCGGTCGGATCGGTGAGGATATCCTTGTCTGACTCCAGCGGCCTCTTTATTTTATACCCCTGACCCCTTCTTCCTCAGGCTAGCCTTATGTTAGCGATAGGCAATGACCTAGCTTTTAGCTTTAGTCTAAGGAGACTTGAACCAGAGATTATAGCTCCGCCTCAGCAGTATTTTTTTTTGCAAGTAATGGTTCCTTTAAATTTGATTACCAAAATATGTAATTTTTCAAATTAACAAAGGATCGCTTTTAAGGAATGTTTGTGCTTGCTGGGAAATGTATCATTTTTGTCCATCTTAATATTCAAGGACCCACATTGAGAACAGATGATCATCTACGTGTGCCCTGATGATACATTTTAAATGAAAAATAAATGATCAAAAACAAAGAAAATAAAACAATTCCATTTTAAAATGGGATGAGTTATGGCTGTGGTTTTAAAATAAATACGTTTCTCAACAACTGAAACGAAAAGCCATCTTTTAAATTCTGAAAGGTTCTTGAGCTTGACCTCTGTGGTTCCTTCCACTTCTGTGGGGTATAATAACTGATTCCACCCAAGATGTATCCCACAACCAGTCATTTGGTCTTGTACTATAATTAATTGTTTTAACCTTGCAATGTAAATTCAGATATGCTGGTTGTTTCTGCAAGAGGGCTTTGTAGACAATCACAATAGCATGTTATTGTCTTCTTCCATATAGAGACCCATCCTAAGTTTTCGTACAAAATACAATGATGTGTCTTTCCTGGTGTAAAATAGGTGGTATGCAGCATTCAATGATTTTAAAATAGTAGCTTCTGTTATCTTAGTTTGCAAAATCACTTCCATAGCGTTTGAATTTACACTGGCATGTTCGAGACATACCATGCAGGAATGTGGCCATCAATCGCGGGACAATCTAGCAATTGCAGGCATTGCACAGAGACTTGACACAGTTCCAACAGAATTGTCTTCACACTTGCTAACTATTGATATCTGCAAGTTTACACAGCAAAACAATCAAGTGTCTTGGGCTTGTTTACACATAACGTAAATATTAGGAGGACATTTCTTCTTTTTTTTGCCTGCCCCTCCTTCCAACACTTCAGTTTTGCAATAATGATAATAATATGTATGTCTTCCATAGCTGGCTAGTAAAATGTAGCTATTTATAGTCGATTTCTTGTCTCAATAGAATCCAAAATGGAGCCATAGATATGGAAACTTGTTAGCACATGGTTAAATGGAGGGGAAATGGGTGATTTTAGACACAGATGTACAACTAACTGACAGTGTTATTTATAATTACTGTTTCAAATAAAATGCACAGGAAGGTGAAGGCGTGATTTTTATCTGGACAGGACAAGATAGTTGTTCTGATTATAGAACTGTTACAGGATTAAGAAAGTACAGGAAAATAAATGACAGAACAAAACGCAACAGGAATGAATTTTCCATCCCATGTCAGCCACTGAATGTTCCAGGGACCCAGGGATTCCCATTCAGTCTTGACGGGAGAAGGAGGAACAGCGGCCCCGCCACCTTGCTGTCACCCTGAGCCCCTCCCTTTGAAAGGTGCCTCTACATAAAAAATATCAATGGCAGATTTCAATTAAAAAAGAGCTAGGAATCTGCTTTTCTTGCATTGATAGTTACTCCAAATCACATGAAATCAACTTCATATTTGGTTTAATGTTACTTACGACCAATCTGGCCGTTACTTCTGTATATTTTAAGTAAGCAATAAATAAAGTTAGCTGAAGTTTTAAATGGCTGTTAAACAGAAACAATATATTACAGTTTATCTTGGCCCATAGAGTGCTTTCAGGTTAGGAATCATCTCAGATCAAATAAAACTCCAACTACCACAAGTTTAAGACCAATTTAACAATACTGGGCAATGTAGGATGGTCTGCCATTGGTTTTGCCAGTCAATGACAGTCACTAAATTAGTAATGTCAGGCAGCTTTTGATTGGTAGTCTACCCAGCTATCTGAACTCATAGTAGTCATGGCTGAATACCAACTGGACACACAGAGTATGTGTCCAGGGGCCCAGACCTTTAGCTCCTATTGATTCTGTTATTTATTTTTTTGTATTAACACTGCCTAAGTCATTGCAAAATGAATACATTTGCTGGAAATTAGTTGTTAGTTAAAACATTTTCTTTCTACCCCATGGCAAAGTGTGTAGAATTGCAAGAAATTAGCTGTAACATTGCCAGATTTTTCTCTTGGTCTAATGGCTAAGTTAACAGACCTCCATTTACTTTGTTTTATAAAAATATGTCTTTTTTGTAATCACCCCTTGGCAAAATATGTAGAAATGCAAGAAATAAACTTTAACACTTAAGGTTTTCTGTCCACTGTTAAGAGGGTGTAACTAAAATGTTTTGCCGTGAGGTAGGAGGGTCCCCCAACCAAATCTCGCCTAAGGCCGCAAACAGGCTAGGGACAGCCCTGGGGTGCAGGTGTACACCATTAATAATAGTTTTAGATAACTGTATGCTGCCAGATTGCTGAGGTAAGTACGGCTCGGATTTAAAATAAATTAAGCTATGAGAGAACGGCTCAGGTTGATCCATTTCTTATCTGCTGAGTTGCTCTTTATAGGACTTTGGTCAAGCTAGCATTGACAAGGAAATTCACAGGTCCTGGAAATGTATTATTATTAGTTTGCACATGTTCCCTAATAAAGGGTGTTTCTTGTTACACCCACTATTGTTTACCATCTACAGTACTTTTCAACTTTGGTCAGAAATCAAGATGAACTTCCATTTAGTTTTTATATATGTATGATGTATTTATCAACTTTTGCTAAGAACTGAGGAAAATGATAATAGCCCTTATGTTATTGATTCCTATTTTTATTTCGTGAGCATTGGGTGTTAGTGAAGGCTGAATATTTGCCCAGTAATCTCCTGCCTCTTGTCCCTCTTTCTGTTTTTACTCACCACTACATCCATAACAATAATGCATTGTCCCTGTAAAGGGGAACCACAGTTTTGACTAAAAGTTGGGCCAAAAAAATGTTCTCGTTCCCAGAGAAAATTTTTGAATAACGTTAATGAGTTTTAACAGCTTCAGCCAGGCGATGGGCAAATATAATAAGTGTTTTGGTAGACGTCACCCGTGATTATCTCATCGTGCCGTTTTGGGTGAATGTGGTGGATTTAGAGGCTCGCTCCCTATTGTGCTGACATCACCCTTTAACAAACGAAATTAAATCATGGCTAAAATCATTTGAAACTCTCCCAGAGTCTGTCTGAAATGGCTAAACAATGAGTGTCTGGGAAATTTAAAGGGAATGCTGTGTGTATATTTGTGTGGTAGTGTGTGTGTGTGTGTGTGTGTGTGTTTAGGCATCGGGGGATGGGGTGAAGTGTATACAGTGGAAATGGGGGCAATTTTACCCTTACACTGAATGATTACATGAGGAGGAGCTCTTCTGTCACAAAAGCATTTAGAGGACAGTGTTCTGATGCAGTGCTTTGTGTGTTTATGTATCTCTTTCTCTAATTATTATATTTATATTAATAGTTTACAGTTACAAACATTTTACCAAACAAAGCAGATGTTCATAGGTTGTATCTCCTGTCGCACTGGAAACCGATGGCCCTATTTGCCATAGTTTTCATTTAATGTTTTCAGATGCTGCCCCATATTGATGGTCAAAAGTAGAAGGAAGGGTTATTATTCTAAAGGGGAAGCCTTTAGAATAATAACCTGAAAAGGTTCAGTTTATATTGAAGGGGAAATACACAAACTCACATCAATGTGTCATAGAGCGTTTAACTTATGTTATATCTTTTTTTCTTGGTAGTATTTTCCCACACATCAAACTGCTGTATTCCAATTCAGTGCAGAGAAACCTTTTCAGTTGCTTGACCGAGTCTAAAGGTCTGACCCACAATAACTTGATACATATTTGTTGCTGGGGCAGTTTTACATTAGATGAAACAAAAACGACAAGAGTGTCCTAGGCTACACTATGCTAATGGTGCTACACTATGCTATCCTGGCTTGAGGCACCAGCAGGCCAGTGTCCATCCATTTATACTCTCCCCTTGCATGGCGTGACTTGCCACACTAAACCCTGGGAAGTGATGAGGTAGTGAAATGGAACCAGTGAAGGAGTGCAGCGGTGGAGTGTTGAGTGTGGAGGTGCACTGAGCCACTGTTCGAGGCCTCAGGCCGGCTGGCGTGGGCCAATGTGACAGGATTAGCCAAGCCCCGGTGAGCATAGCTGGTAGTGTGTGTGTGTGTGTACGTGTACATGGCGTGTATGTATGCGGCCTAGACAAGCAAGCACCATGTACGACAGCACTGGATCCAGAACTGCTGCTTACGCACCAGCACAGTCGAACCAAGACAAGAGGAGAGCAATGCTGTATCCTATACTTACTGCCAGGCCTACCACTCATCCTTACCTGCCCACCCTCAAACAAGGGCCGATTGGAATGTATGTGTGCATGTGTGTGCGTGTGCGTGTGTGTGTGCGTGAGGAGAGAGGGATGGAGGGAGGGGAAGGGTGGCGTGGGGTGGGAAGGGGGTGAAGTTGGGAAATTATCCTATTAAATTGAATTAAAGAGGCAGTCTTCATTTACCCAAAGAATGATGGATTTGGATAATTAACAGTGATAATGGGAATGGTTGAAAAGGGCAGGGGAAGTGGTTAGTTCAGACATGGAAAATGGCACGGGTCACCCTGTGTTGTACCTCGACTCAGGCCAAGTGTGGCAACTGAATCTTGTACGATGAGCCAGCCGGTGGTCACCGGGGGGGTAAGCGTTCGGAGAGTGTCATTTACCAGTTGGGGGGTTAAATATTACACATCTTTGCACCCCCTGTTTTTCTAGGTGTTCCCTTCCCATTCCTCCATTTCTCAAAGGAAGCAAGCTGGGGGAAAAATTGTAGGGTGATCGTATCCTGTTGGCAGACAATAGGAGACAACAAATCAAAGCTAAAGTTAAACGGCTTGCGGGGTTAGGGGGTGGTTCCATGGTCAGTCAGCCCACAATGCTGTATCTCTGTATCTGCATGTCCTTAATTCTTGATGATGTGCAGGCCTTGGGCAGTGTGTGTGATGGAGAGGGAGGACGTCCGCCTGGCAAGTTGAAATGATTGTGCGGGCAGGGGCCTCAGAAAAAAAAAAAATCAAATTGCATCCCCAGCAGCAGCTAATGATCGTATCTTGTGGCAATGGCCCAACCACCCAACCAGGGCTGGTGACAACACGGTGACACCCAGCCACAAAGAGGGGCCAGATTTATAGGCCACAATGTGTCACTGCCTAATCTGCAGCTTGTCTGCGACCCGAGAAAAGAATAGCTAATCCCATGCGGAGGAACTAGTTAGCATTAATTGACGTTTATGTATTGGCTTGCTTCAGTTGAGTTTGGCAATTCTGATCATCTGTCATTTTCCTACATAGGTGCGATTTATTATCCCCATTTTTGTCATTTTTTTCTTTTGAATAAAATTTTTTAAGGGTGGGGTTGGTTTAATCAGTCAGTGTTGCCCTAATCACATTATAAAACTCAGTTTTACTCTGGAGGCAATGCACCTATTATATATCCTAAACACCTTTTAGATGCGGAGAGTGTAAAGGAATCAAACAATGGTATGCTGCTTTTCCCTTTTCAGGAAAATATAAAATACCAAAAAAGAGCACCACCGTTGTTTTTCATAGAGAGAGAGAGAGTGATAGAGAGAGTGTGTGTAAAAAAAAAACAATCTCATCAAGCAGGAGGCCGTTTGCTTAGCAAGAGCTGACAGTCTTTGTGTATGTAAATGAAGAATTTAGACTAATGGAGTTGAACCATTTCTAATTTTGTGATGGCAAGAGGATTTTGATTGAAAGTAATTAAGCAAGCTAGCTGTAAAATTAATTAAAGCAAAAAGGGGGTGGGGGAGTGGGGGCTTTTATTGGATTGGATAGCGATATAGCTGCTGTCAGGCAGAGGGACAAATGGGGGTGACCTGGATTCTCTGCCCTCCCTCCTCCCACTCGGGACTTTTATGTCACTTTAATCTCCTTAGAGCGGCTGGTGTGCATTTGTTCGAAATAATCAAGGAAATATGGTCAGAAATTGTCAGCTTTCAGATCTAATTTACCTGACAGCCTCGCAAGTGAGTGTGTGTGTCTGTGCGTGCGTGGCAGATCTTCATATTTTTTCCTACCCCTCAGCTCTCTGAAAAATGCTTCTGACAGTCTTGAAACATCTTGGCTTGTTGTCGGTGGAGAAAAGGAGACAAGGCACTTGGTGGGGTTAAGATGGACGTTTCAATGACGCAAATTCATCCCAGCTTAACACCTCTGTCATTTTCACACGCACACGCTCACACACTCATACACACACACACACACACACACACACACACACACATATACATCCTTGTTTGATTGCCTTCCACTGACTCTATAAACCCTGTGCTTGGGCCCGCTGCCATGCTTATTACTGTGCTTTTCTTTTAGTTTACAGGTAGCAATGGACTAATAGATTCAAACTATGATAAAGTTGGCTACGTTCTTCTGTAGCGTATATGCTGCTCACATACAGTAATGCCAATACTATCCTATTGCATCTGCATCCTATTGCGTCTGCCTTTGCCCTGTGTGAGGGGGATATTAAATAAAGAAGCACTACAGGGCACCTGGCTGACACAGTGGGTGAGAGCCACACTTCTTCCTCTCAAGGGGTGGAGATTTTAAGTGTTGTCTGCAACGGACCTGCGTTCCAAATGGCACATTGGCCAAGTGGGTCCTGGTCAAAAGGAGTGCACTACATAGGGAATAGCGTGACACTTGGGATGTGGCCAGGGCCTCTGCATGGTCCTCCAAACCCCCTAAAGAGACACTTAATTACAGACTAGCCAAGCCCGGGCTGCTAGGACTACCCACCCACTGTTCCTGCTGCTGATGCCGCTGCTGCTACCGCCATGCACCGCTAACACCACTCTCCAAGTACAAGGGCCTCTGGGAACCCAAAATGCCAGTGTGCAACTGGGGGCCCCAGTAACGGGATTAAAACCCCCTCTAAAAAATCGGGCCTGAGTGCTTTTCTCTTCCTCTCAATCAGCCTCATCTGCCCATAGGATCCCACTTCCAACCCATCCATCTTTAAAGCTGGCCCCACCCGGGTCCCCTTTTATCAATTAATGTAATAAAAGGTGGAACAAAGAGCTTTCTCTCCCCCCTTTCTGTAATTAGAAGTGGGGATCTCCAGAGGACTGACATTCCTTGGGCCCTAAAACATGATTCCCCCACCTCTCCCTCATCTTGCCACTGCTCATCCATAACATGGCTTCTAGATGTGTAGCACTGATAATGTAAATCCACTCTGCTAAGGGCTAACCAGCAGGCCCTATTTGCCATAGTTTTATCTGAGTGCTACAAATGAAGGTTACATTTGAAAAGTGATACATTATTAACCCTAATTGATTCCATACAACACGTATGTGTTCACTGTCACCTCTGGTTTCACACTACTGATGTGTGTATGCCAAATGGCTTCTGTCACTGGCACCCAGTCTAACACATTACGTGGCTATATACCTAAACTGATCCCGAATCACCTAAATGGAGAGATGCAGGGATGTGCTGTGTTTATACTGCGGTAGGTGTGTATGAGTGGATGCACGTGTGTCTTGTGTGAGTGTAAAGGTACTGTATGAGGATATTTTACCTCCACTCATGAGGAAAAATAAATATTTTAGATGTAATGCTTAGGTTGAGGGTTAAAGATTAGGGGTTAAGAATAGGAATTTTTGGGGTTTCCCTCAAACAAACAAACATAGTGTGTGTGTGTATGAGAGAAAGAGAAATCAGTAGCCATCGAGATTTTGATAAAAAATTGTTTTACACAATATGCAAATGACTAGATCTTTAAGTGACAGGTTGATATGTGATTAAACGACAATTAGAGTGCTGGAAATAAGCGACGGCAGACGGGTCAAGTGCTGAGCTGCTGAGCTAAAAGGTAGCCGACTATTGAGGAAAACATTTATAGAGAGGCTAGGAACAGGACACAAAACAAATTATATAGGCGAGAAAATGGTTAGCATAGTATGCCAATAAATTCACAGTGATTTGGGCTGAGGGGGTTTGGAGAAAGAGGAAAGGCAAGAGGAAGATCGAAGTCCACTCTGATCCATATTGCTGTCCATTCTGGTCCGTATACGATAACTTCCCTATTTCTTGTTTTGTACGCTAATAATGAGCCTCAAATTAGCATAAATTAACATGGCCAGGTCCATAATAATTGAAAAAGATATTAAATATAACTAACTAAAAAAAACAGATACTAAGGTATGCAACAAAGAATTGTAATTTATACATATAGTTCTTTAAAACATTTTTTTATTATTTGCATCTTTTTATCAACATCAAACCCACACCTGCCATGTGGGGCCATTTTCATATAACTAGACAAATAAAAACTCCTGGAGTTCCCACAGATTGGAACATGTGCTATATTCAAATGACATCCAAATAGGACACATTGGAGTATGATGACAATACCAAAACACCACGCCTAAGGAGTACCTGGCCTGGCGCCTCCTCACTGTCCCTGTTCAATGTAACCTGGTTGTGTTGCAGATCTAGTGTCTGCCTAAACATTTCTGATGTCACTGCCTACAGCCACCTGGTCTTTGCTGTCCTTGTCCACCTGGTTGTGCTGCTTATCTGGATTCTGCCAGTAGGCTCTGGACGCAGCCCACCTGTATTTATTGACCTGCTGCTCAACTGAACATGCAAAAATATTGATGTGGCCTAAAAAGGTAATGTGCTCTTATAATATTCACCCAGCAAAGCCAGAGGAGGACTGGCCACCCCTCAGTGTCTGGTTCCTCTCTATGTTCCTACCCTACTAGGGAGGTTTTCCTAGCCACTGTGCATCAATTTCTTGCTGTTGCTTGTTCTTTGGGGTTTTAGGCTGGGCATGTGTGTCAGCACTTCGTAATAACTGCTGATGTCAAAACTGCTGGATTCAAACCCATGTTACAGCTGTACATGTTTAAGCAGCAGCTTAGACCAGCACACCGCCCCAGGTCACAGTACCAGCACATTTCAACCAAACCTGGTTGCAAATGGATTTTCCACAAAGACAGTAACCATAAGGACACATCAAAATCTAAGAAATGGTTTATTGATCAGTAAATTGACATTTTTTAATAACGGTCTTCAGACTTAACCCATTTAAAATATTTGGTTTAAATTGAAGAGGGCAATCCATAAGCACAGACAAAGATTACCGAGGACCTGGAAATATATTTTTTGCACTTTAAAATAAATCTTAGCAAACGTCTGTGGAGGTAAAAATACACTAAATAATTTTGTTTTAAATGTGCCACAGTGATTCTGGAGTAACATTAAATAGAATAATATGCATCACCAACATTAAAACTATACTGAAAAACATGTACCCCAAATCCAGAGGTTGTGACATCAAATCCTCAAGTGGGTTAATGTTGAAAAGTGATCATGTTAAATGTATTTATATTGTCATTGATTAAAGATGTGTACACTATTCTTGCTGAACAACTTACCACTTACCTTAAATCCCAGTATCATTTTATTACTTTACTTATATGATGTGCCTATGGATCCAACATTTTCGTTATCTTTGGTCTTGTTAAAATGTACCTTTATTAACCTTGCAAGTACAGCACACAGTTGAGCAGAGACTTGTTTACAGAATAAACACAAAAGCTTCAAGAAACTCAAAACCTGTTGCTACAGCCCATCATGTGAAAAACCTTTAGGGGACTATTACACAATGTCCCAAGAATGTCTTGAAAACATTCTCTGAGATGTCCTCGGGACCAACATGGAACCATGACACTGCGTCCTTGCTACATTAGGCGACCATTTTATCACATTCCCTAACATTGTAATGACACATTTATGTTTGCAGGGTAGTTACCTTGTAACCATCATGTGATCCTAATGAATAGTTAAATGAAAGACTTGAGAATATCCTAAAAAGGTTTTGACATTGATTTCGTATTATTATTTTCAAACCGATATTGTCTTGACAAGCGGTCGGCAACAGGTAAATCATACCCTCCAAGTATATCTTTTTAGGATTTTTTTGGTAAAATATCAGCAGGAATTGCCTAAAAAAATAAATTTCAGAAATATTTTCAAAAGTTTTCTAACTAATAAAAAACAAGACATTATATGATCGTGTCTCAATGTAATTATTAAATGTCATGATTATTTAATTGATAATTTATTGTTATTTTCAAACACATTTTTTGGGGTTAGTTGCGATATAACTATTTAAAAATACTATTTTACACTGATAAATCATCAAAATGTAATTGCCTACCATATAATCATATCCTGTTGAACTTGCCACTGTAACTGGAAAGACACTTTGTGTGCCGTGGCAGTGAAAAGTTTGGGTGGCTACAGTCAGAATGCCAGAGATTTGATGGACGATGTGACTGGGACTTGAGGAAAACCAGGGAATTTATTGAAAGTTCCAGATATTGCAATCCTTGTCTTGAGGGATTATCTTTCTTTTTCTCTCTCTCTCTCTTTCTCTCTCTTCTTTCTCTGCACACAAGCCTAGACATAAAAGGGCCTGTGCCAGTTCTTGCAACAGATGGCCTTGTCCCATAATCCCCTTTGATGCTGCGGTGGGCAGTTGCTCCTGAACATCTCATGAACCCAAAGCTCCCGCCCTAACTTGAGCTACTTTTCCTTTAACTGACCCCAATTGTCAAGGAGCTGGCAGCTGTCAGAGTTGGTTAAGTGCGTCTTTGCTTGGAGACTGAAGGGCACAGGTTCCTCTCTCTCTCACTCTGAGAGGCAAGTGGCGAGAGAGAGGCTTCCTGTTTGTTGTCTGTCATGTCGGGTACATTCCACAGTTATGGAATGACTGCGAAAGCACATTGACCTGGGGATTCCTACTTAAAGTACACAGAGCCCATTTTTCCTTTCTTTTTCCCCCCACCCTACCTCTCCTTCCGCACTTCTTTTGGAAGGTAAGAGGTAAGCAGTAGGAACATTCTCAGTGTGCAGGAATGTGGCCACAGATGGCACACGGTTGGCTAAGAAGCTTAGAAGGCTCACTGTTATTGTCATTTGCAAGAAATCATTGTTTTTCTTTGTTGTTTCTCTACTTCATATCATGTCTGCCTGTACTTTGTGTCTACTGTCCTGTAGGTGCTTAAAGTGTCAAACATATGGTAGGTTTACGTCATACTTTTGGTCGTTGGAGAATGAGGTAAGAGATTTAGAAAGAGAATATGTAGTTGATTAAGAGGCGATATATGTACAAATTATTATTTTCATACCTATTGTCTCTTTTCTCCTTTTCAAGTATTTGTTCCTGTCCTCTTAGCCAACTAAATTGGTGCTTAAGTTTAGAGAGCTGTCCATTTGCTGCTAACACTGATGAAATAAGTCTGGTTGCTCTAAAGGAAGTGGTTCTCTGATAAAATCCAATGATAGCAATGAGCTCACTAATGGAATTTTTAAAAGAATTTAACGAGTTCTCTTAACCTCCCTCTCCACAACTTCACTTAAAAGTAGATTGGTGCTGTTTGGATTCTGTACTCTGTTCTAAACTGAGATATTGCAATGTATTTTGGCATTTTAGCAGTTATATGCATAGCAAGAAAGAGCATTCTGTTGCTTAATAAATGATAGATAATGAAGAGTGGGGCTGTTAACATTTAGAGTCCTAGTTGAACCACACCTCACCATGGCATCTCTTGCCTTTCTCACTTTGTAAATACATCTGTTTAACTGTCGAGATCATTGTTCTATCTTTTGATGTGTTTTGCTACTGCATGTGCTGCTATTTGAATAGGTAATTCTTGGACAATACACTTAATCTCAATGAGTAATGAAGGTAAAAAAATATATATTTTACATGTTCAGATGCAATGGAAAACATACAGGAAATATAGTATCTCTGATTGCAATGCCTGTGTAAAGATTAGTCCCTTTTATTCAATAAAGAATCACTCCACCAAATGTTTGAGTATGCTAGCACCATTATCACCTTTAACTCCTATAAATGCCCCTCAGTAAATAGAATCAGGCCTGAACTTTGTCTTAAAATCCGCCCCCCCACCCCACCCTGTGCACGGAGCATGATTCTCTGCCTTCTAATCAGCGGACGGCTGTTAAACTTCTACTTTGGAAAAAGAGACGATTGATTGTGATTGCGTATTCAGTCACGTATGAAAACCAAAGAGATGCCCGAATTAGCTCATGCTGGCTGTACAGTTTTACAAAAATACCTTTCCATCATGTATTTTCCTACCATGTATTGTTGTATTGAACACAGTGAAAGGTGGTCCTATTTCAGTATGGCCGCATCCCCAAAAGGCACCTTGATCTCTACTTAGTCATTAAAGTATATTTGATCAGAGCCAAAGTAATAAAAATGGGCCTCTGTAAGGTCAAAGGTAGTGCACTCTGTAGGGGATAGTGTGCCATTTGGGATGCAGACTAGGTGTTCTGAGATGCGAATACGTAATAGCTAATGGGATTCTGGGATTTTTTTTTTTCTTCCAAGGTGTTATGGGGCTGGCAGCTGAACTTGAACAGGACTCAGCCCATGATGCTGAGTCGTGTGCAGGACTATTTCAAGACTGAAATGCGATTGTTTTAATACTTTAATCCACCTGTCCTTGGCATTCCGATGTTGCAGAACTCGACTAATTATTCCAGTTCCCTCTATCGATACTGCTGCACCTGCAAAACATCGTTGAGCAGGTCATTTCTATCTCCCTCTGAAATGCCTGTTAAGACCATACATTTAAGGCAATGTAATGTACCTTTTTATTAAAAATTCCCAACAGCCACAGGATGAGATAAGGAAGGATCTGCCATTTTTGTTTTTGATAACCATCTGTTAATAAATGTACATCCCTGTTTCTCTACATCTAAGTTAAAACCAATTAAGAAGCTAATGGTCATAAAAAAATGCACACCAAAAAAAATCCTGAACTACTCCCAATACACTTTAATAGCAAGTGATTAAACACCCAGAGGCTGCTGAATCATCACAGGTTTCAGTCAGGGTAGTATGCTAACACAAATATTTTATTTTCATTAAAAAGCTGTCATCTTCCTTTGACCGCCCAACCCCCAATCCTTTCACACAAAATTCACAAAAGTGATTATTTTAATTGTTGCCAAGGAATGGATTCGTCTTGACTGGATGCTAATCTGTCAGGGCCTGGTTGTCAATTGCAAGTCGGGGA
>JACXGI010000300.1:132881-144462 GCA_016801175.1 Esox masquinongy
ATCACAGGGCCTTTGAGTGTGTCTTGTACTTTATTAACAAAAGCAACAACAGGACTCCTAGTACTTAGTACTGGGGATTTGACATTCTCTAGTGGGCCAGCTAACATTCTCCAAGCACTTATATTGCATTGTGAAAACTGTCCCACAAGTAAGAGAGAAACTAGAAATTCCCCACTGTGGAATTACCGAGAGCCTTCAGATTTAGAGTGCCTGTGTCAATGAAGGGTGTTTTCTTTTCAGTTTTTTTCTTGAATCAATCTCCCGGGGACCAAAAAATGGATTGAGACTTGAAACGCGAGACCTGATAGGAGTCTGCTCTCACTGTAACGAAGGTCTGTGTGTGTGTGTGTGTGTGTGTGTGTGTGGCACATGTGATCAGTGTCAGCAGCACTGGTAGCACCAGTAGTCGCTGTGTGTGAGTGTGTGTGTGTGTGTGTGTGTGTGTGTGTGTGGCACATGTGATCAGTATCAGCAGCACTGGTAGCACCAGTAGTCACTGTGTGTGTGTGTGTGTGTGTGTGTGTGTGTGTGTGTGTGTGTGTGCCCCGGCCCTTCTTATCCCTCCTCCGGCTGCTGGCTCTCACTGATACAGTGGAACATAATCTGTGTACCACCACACACAAACATACCACTCTGTGGGACAGCGCCAGGACTGAGCTGGGCCAAACTGGGCAGAAGGGGGCTGAACGGGACAAGGGAGCTGGCCATGAATGCCCCACCCACCACACACCTGCCACACACAAACACACACATCCTGCACGCCACAGGCTCTCATTGTAAGCAGTGACAGGAGGACGCTGGTTAAGTGGCTCCCCTCTCTTCCCTGGGCCTGCTTTCCCCACTGTGACTGTGGGGTGGAGAGGGTAGTGAAGGACCCCTACTGGTAAAGTAGGTAAACTCGCACAGCCTTGACATCTGTGCTTAGGGAGAGAGGGAGGGAGGGAGGGGTGGAGAGAAGGGGAGGGGGAAGGGAAGGTGGAGAGGGGAATCGGAGAGGGAGACAGAGTACGAGAGACACGGAGAAGGGAAGGAGAGAGAGGGAGGAAGAGAATGAGAGAGTACAGCCCATGCAGGCGTTGAGCCGGCTGAGGAGGAGGGAAAATGCCTTGCTTTGTGGAGAGAATTCTGCCAGAGCAAGAGGTAGAGGTGAGACAGAGCACAGAGGGCGGTCTCCTGCCAGGTAAGACTCTCTCCACCTCCTCCTCCTCTCTCTCTTTCACACACACATACACACACAAACACACACACACCCTCTCTCACACACGCTGGGGGTACAGATACGTTGAGACACATGTCTGCTGCTGGTGGCTGTCAGTGTGAGGCATGCATGTGTGGTGACAGGGGGGTGGGTCAGCGCGTGTGTGTGTTTCTGTCTCTGTGTGCGTCTGTGGGTGTGTGCGTGTGTTTGTCTCACTATGGGAGAATAGATTTTCATTAAAACTATGTATGACCTGTGTTTCTTAAACAAACAATGTTTGGGGAAATGGACAGAAGTTATTCATGTGAGGGAATGTTGCTGTCAGTTTACTTCTCTCGGATTGTATTTCTTTTCAAAGTTTTTTGTTTACTCAGTGTAGCCCTATATTCCACAGGTGTACTTCTAACCAGGCTACACTGTTGAACTTTTCACAGTATTATAAATCGCCAACGGTTATCAACGGTTATCGCCACGGTAATTCCAGTGGTTGTCAACAACATTAACACGTTAAATTGGGACACCATTCCCCAAAAATCAAGAATTTCTCAGATAACCGACAACCGGCAATGTTTGCTGAGCTAAAGTGACTTGTGCTATCGGGCTAGTTTTAGCGCTGTGTTTAGATACTGATGTACTGAGGACAGTTTGTCAACGGAGGGATTTTCCACAGTGTCGGGTTTAAACAGTGTCTGTTGAGAGGGTGAAGGAGTACTTTCCTTCTGTTTGTGCAGACGAATATAATCCCCCGCTAGTACAATTCGATTAAATAAATACTAGGTCTGTGAACCTAAACAACAGATTTGCATGTGGTCCTCTTGTTCTCCTTCTCGCTCCTTCTCTGTCCCTCTCGCTTTACTTTCTCTAACTCTCTGTTCCATACACTATATCCGGGCCTGATCTCCCTCATTAAGGCCTTCAATATAGACGGAAGACATATAGGAGTTTGGTGTCTTTGAGTTTCACCCTGGTTGTTTATTTGTTTTGATCACAAACAAGTTTCCTAAGTGAAAGGTGAAGTCACGCAATTGAATTTGGCATGTGTTAACGCGGCGATCTGGCAACCATTCTTGTATCCCATGAGGACTGCTAGAGTAACAGCATGCATAGGTGTGTGTGTGTGGGTGTGTGTGTGTGTGTGTGTGTGTGTGTGTGTGTGTGTGTGTGTGAGAGAGAGATTTTACTAAGCAGATATTTCCCCCTCTGTTTTCACTGTGACCTGGTAGGAGATTGATGACTGAACTGTGGAGTACATGTTAACAGTAACTGGTGATTTATAGAGATACTTAGGGTAAGTGAGGCAGCACAGACTGGAAGGGAGGAAAAAGATATAGCCTTTTAAGTTAATGCAAAAATATAGCCTTTTTAAGTAATAATTGTTATTACTTCTGGTGAGTCAGGGTGGGCTGGAGGCTTGTGTGGAGGTATGTTGAAGACCAATCTCTAAGGCTTTGCCTACTCAATGTTGACCTGAAGTCTCATTTTAGTTTGTTCTCATTTGACAACTTTACATTTTATACCTGTTTAATAACTCTTTCAATGCAATTTCCAAGTTCAGTTCTTTAAAAAGAGAAAGTTAATCAGTTCAGTAAACTACATTGCAGTAGAAAGCTTTTGGACAGACTACTGCACTATAACAAGTGCACATCTATTGTATGTCTTGGCAGCCACGTAGCTAAAATCCCTCACAAAACCTGCATGCAATTTTGGAGGAATCAGGCTCTTTCCTCCTTTTGGCTCTTGAACCTCCCAGATATTATCTACTAGGAGAATACTCTGCTACTATTCAAATACTTTTTAAGGAGTCAGACCACTAGAATGTGATCTACAGTCAATGTTTTATTCTTTTTTTGCATAGAGTAAGTAATAGTGCTTGCCCAGGAAGAGGGATGGCTTTCATTTTTTCTAGCCACCTTTTAGGCTGAGTGAAATGTTTCCTCCAGTTCGCTCAGGGACGACTTTATTTCTTACCAGGGATTTAACACTCACTCAGTCCCCCCATAAATACAGCCTCCCTCAGCCCTTAGCTAACCATAACTCATCCTGCTAACTCTCTGGATAACTAAACTCATATAGCAGAGCGGAGCTTGTTTGTCTTCTTCCATTCTTTCTATCACTCCCTGTTTCTCTCTCTGACTCTCTCCAAGCTGACTGGTTAGGATGCTGATGTGTAGAATCTCTCTGACTGCTTTCTCCTCAACAGTTGGCTTACTGTTGCTGCGTTAATATCTTTCGTCCCACTTGCGGGTCTTTTAAGAGAGCACATGCTTTTTGAACCAGCAGCCAGTGAACTCCCCTCAAGGCGGTTTTGAGTGGAACCTAATGCTCAAGGAATGACAAGACGTGAGAAATGTGGCTGTCGTCTTTACATGTCGTGAAACAGCTCAAAAAGTGTGAGGAACCTCTTTGATCTCTTAACATAGATCTGTTTTTATGGAACACGGTTAGGTTGGGACCCTTACCATAGAGGGACCTGCTGAGGACCCTGTTCCCTGAAGCTGGGGGAGACAGTTAAGAACGGTTGCTAGAGCTCCTCTTTGACAGAAACATTGTCTAAGCTGTCAGTTTCTGCCCCTTAACTATTTGTTAGCGAAGCATAAATCCAGAAAATCCCCTGTACTACAAACAGAGCATTGCAAAAAGCTGACATATACTGTATGTTATAGAGTCAAACACATCTGCTCTTTAGAGTACGGTAGAATTTTTTTTCTGATCTTGTGCCAGTCTGCAGTTTGGACATTGTTTTCTCGCCGAGCTGCTGAATTGGTTGTGATCTGCTCTGCCTGTACCTTCTGTTCTCAGCCTTTTGTCTCGCCCATTGGTGAGAGCTGACGCTGACAACTCCTCAAACATCTGAAGGCCTCTGTAGAGTCAGTATCGCATATATTGATGTCTCGTGGCGGCTCCTCGCGTTTAGTTGTATTTGCGTCTGAAAACGGGGGCCTGCTTGGAGACATTACCCTCACCACTGGCACGAGGAGGTGGTTCTGTCTCACTCTCCTCCTCCCCTCCACGCCGTCCTTCTCCTCTTTGTGATCTCACCATCACATCCTCCCTTGTTTCTCATGACTGACGCTCACCCGAGATCACCATGGGAAATGGGCTCAGGGAAGAAGACATTTGAGAAAATGCGTCTGAGCAAGCCATCACCTTTGATAAAGAAGCAGGTTCCAACGGGAGAAAAAAAGCATTGTTATTAATAAAAAATGACGTCTAAGAAGGCAGCATTCCTCTCATCCCAAAGGATTACATTAAGTGTCCACTGAGAGTGGGTTGCACTTTGGCTTGTGTGCTAAGTTGTTTATGCTTAAATATCGACGCGTAAGATATAATGTATGTTAAAATAGCTGTTCAACATACCAATTTTTTTACTTGCCTACTAGATATGTGGGTGCGTTTTGAAGCTGTGAGGGAATCGGTCCTAAGCTGCCATACTAGCTGGTTCTACAGTTTAGTGAAGAGCCAAATGATTGATGTCTATGGGCCAGTGGGATCCTATTGTACCTTTATGACAAATAATCTGGTTATCTACCTAATTTAATAAAATGGGTATCAACATAATTTGATGAAATACAGTACACTACCATTTCTGTACATACAATATGTCACTGGCTGGTAAACGGACTGGCACTGAACTCAGGTGGGTATCACATATGAAGGAGAAAAATGAGGTAGGAGGAACAGGAGGAAAAGAGGAGAGAGCAGAAGATGTTAACTTTAGTAATTGCTACCTTCATGGAGAAGCAGGGGAGATGACAGTGAGACAAGCTTATAGAGAGGGCCCTGTGCGCATATAATAATGGGGTAGTATTGCAGCTTTGACAGTGTTAATCTTAGAGTGTGAGTGTGTGCGTGCGGGAGTGTGTGTGTGTGTGTAGGTGGGGTTCCTCTGATATTTACCCTGCTGGTAAGTCTGTCAAGCCCACCTGATACAGTTTACCCACTGGCTGACACCCCCGCCTCTCCCTGCCACTGTTACGCTCCCAGAGAGCAACAGAAAGTCCTCGGTCTCCCTTCGCACAACACGACTGTGCTGGCATCTGCTTCCAGCACCCATACTCCTCTTCCTGTCTTCCACAGAGGGAGGAGAAGAAGAAAATGGAATATTAGAGAACTTGTTTTTTCTTTCCTTTTGTCTTCTATTTGAAGTTTACGAGGCCTTGCTGCATCTTGACACACTAAGAAACGTCATGAATATGCATCAACACGCCATATGGCTCCCCTAGCACTGGGACTAGGTGTGTCCAGACGGATGAGAGGGCATTGATGCATTATTCGCCATTCAAATTACAGACGCTGGTGAGATTCCTGCAGGAAGTTAGAAGAACTAGTTCAATAACACTTTAGACAGGGCAGAGGGGCTCCAGTAACTCTGCCACTAGATAGTGTGAAGGAACGTTGATGTACAAGTGTGGATCAGCACAGTGGGAGAGCCTTGGTTGCAATTCACCTCTTTTTTAGACACGTTCCAACCTATACGCCACCACCTGACACAAGTGGGATTAAAAGTGATATTTCTGACACGTTAGGATGCGCACGGGAAGTAACCTTCTCTAAAGCGTTCATTTTAAGATGCATGACAGATCTGAATATTTATAAAATACATTTAATAATTAATAACAGCAATCTGCTACCATAATTCATCAGATTTGCACTTCAACGGAGTATCCGTTTTCACTTTAAAATAATAATAAGAGGAATATTTATGCTGCAGAAATGTGAAATGGCAGATGTATAGCACTCAGACATGCAATGTTCAGTTATATAAATATATATATATATATACATATATATATACATATATATACATATAATTATTTACATTGTTACCAACAACACTATGCTTTCTCAAGACCTACAGTATGTATTTGGTGCTTGACATTTTGTCAGTTGTTGCTGGTGAAGGAAGCGAATGATGAAGAGAAAATTCAGGAAACCAAGTGGGTTTTGGTTTAGAATGCAAAAGGTGCTGTTGTGTTTTTCATCAAAAGCAAATGATTTGTTTGTGTCAGCTTGCAACACTTCCTTTTGTAGCTTATTCTGTTTCTTAGACCAAAATAGAACAGCCTTTTTCTCTGTAAAGCAGCTTTATACCCGCCTCATGGTTTCAGTTAGTTTGTTTCAATGCAACCTGCCTTTTTATCACACTTTCAAATCCATCCAAGACACATTCCTCTTTCAACAAAACTCTAAAATACATGAATATGTTTCTGTTTTAGGTGAAATAGAAACATTTAGTTCTTCCTTTGCTTCCACCTCCGGTTTAGTTTGAACTTTTGTGTAACTATGCAGCATTACTATATTTTTTTTTTTGCTGTGTTTAACTGTTTTTCCTAAGTACATGAAGTAGCTAGTCAAATAAAAAAGTAACCAACCAGGCCCCACTTGGTTCAGATTTCTTTTGTTGAATGATCTCTGTTTTAGTGTCCTCTAGCACATTCTTGTTTCTGTCCATAACACACTGCAAACCTAATAAATTAATATATAGCCCATTTACTTGAAAAATAAAGTTTTACACCTAAAATATATATGGGATATATAATATTTAGTAAATTCTACTAATACTTTAGTAAGTATTTTTTATCACAAAACGTGAGCAACTTTGAACATGGACTTTGCCGAACAGAAACTAACCTAATGTAGCAGGTGCTCAGAAAGAAAATCTGTAACTAGATTCGATACTCAAAGGGGTAATCCATCCCCAGAAACACAAATCATGAAACTCCATTTGATGAAAATCTGTGTTATGTCAGTTGGTAAAATCATACATTTTTTCAGCATGATTAAACTTCTAAGTGGTCCATCTGTAAAATTAGGATACTGTGTAGTAAAGTGTCATAGCAATATATCCTGGTCACTGAAGATGGGAGAAACACACAATCACATTTCATAATGCTTTTAAAACAATCACCAGCACTCCAGATTGACAAGTTAGCAAGTTGATGATATCATCATACTTGTCTAGAACACACAAATCCCTAAATATTGCCATGAGAAGGTATACATTTTGTTTACATTTCCTCAAAGTACACAATGCCATCCGATTAATATACTTTCTTATTCTAATTACTCTAACGCAAAGCAATTTTCTCATCCCGTGTCAGAATTGTTGCACCTCTTGCACAAAGATTTGAGCTAGAAACATGATCTTTACCCAGCTATACATGATGGTATGGTTTTGCAGACACGTATTAAGGCTAGTCTAGGACTATAAAATCAAAAATTGAGCTTCATTTTTTTAGTCCTAGACTAGGCTTAATCTGTGTCTGCAAAACCTTCCCAATATGTTTTTAACTCCTAAACTGATAGTGATGTTTGTTTGAGCAATTTAAGAACTATATAATTTCTTCACATGCTGAAATTAACTTTGGTATTATTATACTGTTGATAAGCAGATTGTATATATTAGCCTCTAGGTAAAAATATACCGATCCAGCCAGTCTGTCTAGGAAGAGGATTCAAGTTAGGGGTTTTGTGAACTTGGTTCTCAATAGATTTCTTCAACAATTTTCACTTTTCTTATTTTAATAAGGAAATACTGGGACATTTCACAACATATATTCTTGGCATACATTTCCATTATCCAACCAATTATATCACAGAAATGTGTGGTTTTGGGTGGATGATCCTTTTAATTTTCTTTTGAGGTTTTCTCCTGCACTTTGAAAGCAAGCCAGTGAGTTCAGATAGTGTAGCTTTTTGACATCTATGAGCAGAATTAGCAGCACAGGCTCTCTCTTACTGTGCCTTGTCCTCTGAAAAGTAGACTTTCTGCCTGTTGTCCAGTCGGCACAGGGAGCACAGAAAGCAGCCATTACCTATTCTCTTTCTGACCCTGATCAAATCAGTACGCACTAGTCAATATCTTAAGAAAATGCCGTAAAGGAATATTAAATATATCCTTTGTTTAATAATTTTTAAATATAATATTGTGACAGAGAATGAGCTCTCCACTGTTGTTTTTGCAAGAAGGAATCCCCGTCTTTACTGCATGATTTCATAATTGTTTTGCTCACAAACAGCCCCTCACCAGCGCTGTACTGACGAGTGACAGGCAAACCGTCCTTTTGAAAAAATAAAAAACTAACAAGATCTTTGGTAACTCAGTGCAATGCCATGTACATAGAACTACACTGTATGATTTCTGAATGGGCACAGGTTATTGGAAATCGACTTCATTTAGTCAGATCCATATTTACAATTTTGTCAATGAATGTACAGTAAAAATTTATTTCCAACAACTCTGTGTCAGTGGCCCACACAAAATAAACACACAAAATACAAATACATTAATGTGCCAGAAAACAATAATTAGGCTAAATGACTCATTGTTACCACTTCAGGCCACATCACAAATTCACTGGATTCATTCGAAACAATAAAGTAGCGTCGTGCCGTCTCTCCTCCGTGTAGAAATGTGACAACCAACCAACGCGCACAGAATCCCACAAGTGCATCCAGGCTACTGGGAGTTGGGACAGACGCCACTGTCAAGGCAGCAGTGTTTCCCCGGCATTGTCGGCTGTGTGAATGAAAGGTGCGTGTCATCTCAATAGATCGCTAGAAGATGCACATCATTCATTCTAGTGGGAGAGGGCTCAATTGACTTGTATGACTAGTGAATTGAAAAGTAGGCTATTTAATGAAATGGGATGAAGTGGCCGGGTGAAAATGAGCCTGTATCTAGTTGTTTAGCCAACGAGCGGTACTTTGGGAAATCACTGACTCCACCAAATTCATCCGCTGTGTGCCTGCATTCTTTGTTTGGGTAGAAGAGTCACTTACATATATGAGAGAGTGTGTGTGTGTGTGTGTGTGTGTGTGTGTCTGAGCCTGAGCCTGTGACATGACCTCCCTCCAGCAGTCAGACGAGCAGTGTGATTGGAGTATACCATGTTGTCTAGGGGACGGCAGTCACTTCAGACTCAGAAACCCACGGTCTCTCTCTGTCTCTACGGTGACTTAAACACATACACAGACACGCACCATCCTCATGTCCACTGTAACTACACCCACCCTGGAACCCCATTATCTTTGTAATAACTGACAATCCCTAAGCATGGCCAGATTAAGTCCAGACCCAGGCTGTCAGAGGTCAACATACTGTACTCTCTGCTTCCACGCCCAAGGCGTTTACTACATTGGATGTCATGGCATACCTATATATATATATACAGCTCTGGAAAAAATTAAGAGACCACTGCACCATTTTCTTTCCTTTCCAAAAAGTTGAAAAGGAAAGTTTTGAGTGAGGAACGAAAAACAAAATCACATGCACAGATTCCAGACATACAGTATTAAGTCAGTATAGAGTCATGTGATAACAGTAAAACAACAGTATGAGATTATGGCAACAATGTGTGTTCATAATTCATGTTCCCAATCATTCTCTGTTAAGAAGATCCAGAAATGGAGCCCAAATCTTGAGAAATCTGTTGGAGGAATTAGTCCTCTGAAATCAAGTCTTTTCCAGGTTTATGGTGTTAATCATTTCTGATAGCCATCTCCGGAAGCAGGGGGGTGGAATGACTTCCATACGGCGAGGATTATTTATTTGGCAGCCACCATTCCAAACATCAGAGCATGTTGTTCCTCATGATCTTAAAACATTCTCTAAGCAGCCAAAGATAGCAAGTTCTAACAAGCTTTCTTTTTAAAAGTCTTTCGCCTTTCAGCTAAAGTCTACAGTGCCCTACAAAAGCATCTATGAAGCACAACTATGAATTTGATCAAAAATCTTTGATCTATTGTAATGGACAGGTATATTATTTGCTTACTGTGGTATTTAGTTACCTGATACAAGAACAAGCATGTTGATAAGAATATGATGGAGCTTCAGCAATGTCTAGACAAACATTTTAAAGTCAGATTTTGCAGTACTAGGATGTTGTGAAGTTACTGTTACCTTTGTAGAGCTGTGCAGTAAATGTACTGTAAAGGTCTTATAGGATAGTTAGGTACTTGTGCTAGATGACATTTAGGGGGCACCTGTGATTCATTCTGCTGCACATAAAATCCAAAAGAGGAGAAATCTGTCAACCAGAGCAAATGTTTTAATGGTAGCCAGGGATCAATGTTGTCAGAGCGGGCATCCTGTCTGGAAATGTAAGCATTTTTGTTAATGTCATCCCCTCTCTTTCTCTCTTGTCACAAGGAGATTGGCGGGATATCTGAGGCAAACAATCCAAAGTAGGCCAAAAGTTAGAATATTGGTGTAAAAAACATTCAGTTGCTTGAGCACTCTCTCTTTCTCTCACACGCACATACATATACACACACAAACAAATGAGGCCCCTTGTATCTGAAAAACAAATTTGAAAAGTAACCTTGGAAATCAATTAAGCAGTCCCGGGAGCTGGAAACGTTTCCTTGAGAAAGATCACATCCCTTCTCATTTCTCCCCCTACACTCACACTGATTTGGAACTGCCCATCAAAATGTTGCCTTATGCAACAAAGGAGCCTTTGTCATGCGGTTGCTCAGTGTGGGCCTTTATTTAAACAATGTAGCTGCAAAGTGCCTTATAGGCTGTCAACATGTCTTAAGAGTCTTGTTAAAGAAATGCCAACTCATTTCACTGTAATGTAATTCATATGGCGGTGAGAGGGGGCATGTCTAAACATCTAAACAGGCCTGCTTTTTAGGTTTCGCATTCGGGGGTTATCTTGGAGGCCTTGTCATTGATTGACATTATCTATCCTGACAGGGCCTCATATCAAGGTTAACCTCATGGACAAGAGCAGAGCACCACTCGGACATGGACACACACACACACATACACACACACACACACACGTGTCCCGTCCGACTTCCTGTCCAGTCAATATTTATGTTTGTCGTGTGTGTGTGTGTGTGTGTTATAGAAAGAGAGAGGGATGGAGAGAGTGAAGGGAAGTGTCCACACCTCATCTACGTGCGCTGTGTGTGCATGTGTGTATGTGCGTGCACGTGCACACAATGGAGATTTCCACACTCTTAATTGATAACTAATGGAGCGGCTTGCACTGGGTTTCCCCTAGAGGAAGGGCCCTCCTGATGGCAGCGCTAGCAGTGGGGAGGGAGATGAGGGTGTAGGTGGGGGGTGGGGGGGGCTTACTGACTTACTCAGCGGTGTGCTGCCGGAACCTGGTAAATTAAATATATCCCCAAAGATAATGACTTGGAGTGACAGACACCAGTCTGTCTGGGGGGCTTCCCTCTCTCAGAAACTCTTCAGCCGTATGCCCTCGCCGTAGAGGACAGCCTGTCACTAACCCCCAGCCTCTCTCTTGCCACAAGCCGCTCCAACAAAAGCAAAAAAATATCCCAGTGACCAAAATACAACAAGCAGTTAATCTGGTGACAGAGCCCTCTTTTTCCAGCATGTTACCCACACTGCCACAGTGT